>JANTPZ010143214.1:0-18583 GCA_025593235.1 Vachellia pachyceras | reverse complement strand
GGTTCAAAAAGAATTAGGAGTTAGGGTTTCAAAAAGATGAAGTTTGAAAAGGAGAAGTTTGACTTTTTATCAAAGTGAAGTTGGTCAAACCCCTAACTTTGGCCTATTCCAAAACAGGGTAAATGAACTCCAATTGAGTTAACATTCTATAGAAACATAGTTGGCATTGTAAGGTTTAAAACAAGCCAAAGAACAGTGGATTTGGAGTTTTGTACATAAAGTTATGATGTTCCAAATATTGAAGAAAATCACTGAAAAACATGGGAAATAGAAAAATGACCAAATGAACAGTACTTTTTCACAAATTAAACTGTGTCATTTGGGAAAGCTAATGGCTCAATGAGTATTTTTCCCTTATAAAGGAACTTACAAGTTTCAAATAGAAACTGGAAGAACTCAATTTCGATCTCAATTAGTTATGAATTTTCAAATTGGCTCAAAAATCTGTGAATAGTGACGTGAATAGTAACCTTAAACTTGAAAATTTTATTTTTCACTCTTTGGTTACTTTAGGTCACTAAAGGCCTAAATATGCTTCCAAATAGATATTTAATGAAGCTAAAGGTAAAGATTAAGGAGTGTCACACCATCAACTCCGGATTCGAGCAGGTGAGGTTATTAAAATAGCTTTTCGAACTAGATATGAATATTGTGGGATTATAGTAATGCTGTTCAATTGATAAATGCCCCTATGGTTTGTGAATTGTATTTATTGATTGTTTCCAATGGTACCTGGATTAATTTGTCATAGTCTTTGATTGGTGATGTATGGGTGTACTCCCAAATCTTTAGAAAAGCATGCCGGGCATTTGTGAACAGTTTATATAAATTTTTCTTAGATTGCTTTGCCGCTGCCTAGGCTCATTTGAAATAATCGAATGGTTACGTGGGATGGAAAATTTGATGCTGATATCTAGGAATTGATGGGGAGGCAGGCCTACCATACTCTGACATTGGGAAGGTCACTGTGTCTCACATCAATTAAAATCTAGTTTATGTCAATTGATGAGGAGGCAGGTTTATCTAGACCCTAACATTAATGGGGAAGGTTGCTGTGTTTCGCGTCAATTGAAAAATTGATGAGGAGATTGGTTTACCTAGATCTTAACATTGATGGGGAAGGTCGCTTTGTTTTGCATCAATTGAAAATTGATAAGGACATCTATGTACCTAAACCCAAATGTTGATAATCCCAAATCCAAAGTAGACATGTGTGGTCTACAGTATGCCGATGGGCATAGATTGGGAGGTGTGTTTCTAGATCTAAAGTAGACATTTGTGGTCTATGATGATGCCAATGGGCATGGATTGAAAATTTTATTGATATAATAGGGGAAGATTGCCTATGCCTTGTGTCAATTAAAACCTCATGATGAAAATTTTTCACACATTTGATTTAGAGCTAGCATCGATTGTTTTTTTCTAAAGATATGGGAGGCACTATTTATGCGGAGCAATCATCGACCTGTAAGCTGATGGGGGAAATTGCTCAACGGCTATGACTATTAAATTATGTATGTTATGATGGATGCATCAGTGGTGCGCTAAGCCGAAAAAATGGGGCCGATGATTATGATATCCATGTGGGAGCAAGGACTGCTCGATGATATTTCACACAGGAGTTGGATGGGAAAAATTTGTGTGTGAAACCTAACTAATTTGGCACACTCGGATTGTAAATTATATGACCGGGGGAGGTCAATCAGGCTCAAAAAGATAATTTCGTGATTTAGTCTGTTGAGACTTAGTTGGCCCTTGGGGAAACAGTGAATTTTTATAAGATTCCTGAGGGAATGATAGAGTTCAGAAGCAAATATTATATCCCTCCAAAGCTTACTCTAAGGCAGTAATAGTCAGATGAGACTTACAAGAGCAGTTACAGTATCCACACAGGAATGATAAGGAGGTATCATGAAATGAGATAACTATTGGTGGAATAGGATGAAAGAAGACATCATTGTTTATGTGATGGGATGTCTTATCTGTCGAAGAATGAAGACAGAATAACAGAAGCCACCAAGAATATTGCAACCTCCACCGATTCCATAATGGAAGTGGGATACTGTTATAATGGATGTTAATGTGGAGTTGCTAGAAGCAATGGGCCCTATTGTGATTTGAATGATAATTAGACCGAATGATAGAATTGGTATATTTTCTGGCTATGCGAACAATGTTAGTTAATAGAGGCTAATTCTGCCGCTCGACGATGTATTGAGAGCGTATGTGCTGGAGTTAAAAAGGAACTGGAATGTATGTTTAATATTAGCTGAACGTGTTTATAGTATAGTTATCATTCCAGTATCCAAATGGTGTGCTGAAAGGCCTAGTATGGCAAGAGATATAGATCTCCATCAGGCTAAATAGAGCTTAAAATAAGAAGTTCAACACGAAGTATTTTAGGTTATTCCAAATAATGGAATTAATTGGAAATTGTTATCTACCGTTTGGCTTTACCCCCAAATGTGAGCTTTGTCCATGATGTCTTGGACGTTTCCCAGTTATAGAGAATTGACACGGGATGAAATTTCATGGGAAACTGAAAAGGGCAAGAAAGCCGGATACTTAAATGTGTTGGTGTAAGGCATGCAAATTTCGAGGATGAAATTTATTTTAAGAGGGGAGAAATGTAATATCCACCTTTTACTGTAAACTGAAATAGAGGCCAAACTGATAGTTATGAGATAAGATAAGGCTCATAAATAAAAGTACAGAAAGAGAAGATGGCAATGGACCAAAGAGACCCTGGTCAATTTAGCCGTAAGGCTTTGAAATTGCTAAGAATGTAAGCCAGGGACATAAATGTCATTAAGTATAAAGACCAAGGGGAATATGGCCATTGGATAAAAAGGGCCAAACCAGCAGTCAAAAGTCAAGTTAGAGCCCATATATAGAAAGCACGGAAAAAGTTGATGCTAATGGGCAGGATAACCCAAAGTCAGGCTTGGCTCAGCGGGAGAAATTTTATGAGAACTCCGCAGTTGAGGGTGCTCACCCTGGAGTAGTGTAAGGATGGGTGACCCCCTTGGAAGGGCCCAAAGGTCATTACACAAAAGACCAGGGCGAAAAAGGTCAAGAGCAAAATGGGAATTTATGAAAGTTAGACTGTGAAAGGGCATTTTGGTTATTAGGAGAAAGTGTAAGTGCATTTTGGTCATTTGACAAAGTCAAAGTCAAAGTCAAAAAGTCAACCATTGACCAAAATATTAGAAAAATTCACAGATGCTTAAAAGATAGAGCAGAACTCACTGATTGACAGAGATTCGACAGATTGTTGGAAATCGGCCTGGAATTCTATTTATAGAATTTTGAAGATTTCATGGACGAAAATAATTATTTGAGGTATCAAGAGACCTTAATCAATTGAGTTCTGGGCATGGAAAAATTCAGTGAATTTTATACTATTTAATAAAATTATTGCCTAGTGTGCGATTAAGGCGATTTTCCCAAAAATCAGGAAAAAGACCCGAAAATCCCCGAAATGCAATTTATTTCAAAAATTAATTTTAGACAATCTAGAGGGAATTTTGGGAGAAGAAAAAGGGCTAGAGTGTCAGTTAAAAATGTAGTAATATTTGAAGCCCTAAAAATATTTTGCCCTCCGATTTCTCGTTTTCAGGGATTTTAGACAGCAAAAATAACTTTGTTAATTTTGAGGAAATTAAGGGGTATTTTGGGGATTATAATTTTACCATATTCAAGAGGAAAATATAGAGATTAAATGATGAAGAAAATATCTCCAGAAAAGTAGAAAAATATTTACTGGAATAAAGTTATGTTTACTGGTAAAAAGTGTAATCGGTAAAAGTAACCGAAAGGGATATAGTTTGGCTAACCAAACCAGATTTTTTACGCTTAGTTACAGCCATCATGAGCCACTTTTAAAGAGCCAATGAGAGCTTAGCAAATGTCTCATATGTGGCTTCTTCTTAAACCTTTAAGGTTAAACTTAATCACTAAGTTTCAATCTTAACCATCCTTCAATTATGAGAGGTTTTTATAAATTGATTTTCTCTCCTCTTCCATCCCATTTGGCTGACTTGCTTGGGCAAAAAAAGAGAGAGCAAGAGGACACCATTTTCACCATGGAAGAGAAGAGAAAACGCTTCCAAGATTCCAAGGTAAGAGGCTTAGATACTTAAAGCCATACATATTCTTGCTTCTTGTGATCTCCTCTACACTTTCAATGGATTGGTATTTTGATTTGATCTCTCTTTCTCAAGTTTAAAACTTAGGGTTATTGAGAATAAAAGTGAGAAAGAGAGGGATTTAGAGCTATTGGTTGGTTGCAAAAGTCTCCTTGTGTTGAAAAGAGCATTTTGATGTATATATTGTTGTTGTTGTTGTTGAGCTTGTTTTTGAATTTTGTAAAATTTGGGAATGATGAACTTTTAAGGGGAGATGCTGCCCAAATTTCTACTTTATATGGGAGAGTTAAAATCAAGTTATACCATCCATGAATATGAGTTTGAGATCAAGAGTATGATGGTATAAGTGTTGAAAGTTGAAAAATTCATGTTGATGATTTTGGGGAAGTGTCTTGGCCAGTTCTAGAATTTGGTGAAGGATGGCTCTTTTGATGATTTTGATGCTTCCAATGGGTTTAAAATGAGTTTTTGTGTAGGGTAAAAGTGACCACAAGTTTAGGGAAGCATTAGAAAACATTAAAGACAAGTTTAAAGTCTTAAGGCTCATAAAGTTCAAGAGGATGATTTAGGGAGATTCACATTGATTTTTATCTTGAAAAGGGCCTGCGTTTAATGGCCATAATGTTGTGAATTGTGTAGGCAAGAGTTTGGGGACAGGAATCAGTTCCTCAAGCAGTCAAGAAAGCATTCAAGCTAAAGGGGAAATTAAGAGGATAAGGTAGCAACACTCCGAACTTTGGCATCTAGTTTGCATTGATTATATATATGTGTGTGTTAAATGCCTTGTTTGTTGTATGAAACTTTGATTGTATGAAAGCATGATGATTGTTATGCAATGATTTCCTTGGCTTGATGAATACATGATTGATTGTTCTTGTTAAATGGCATACTTGTTTTGATGTAATAATCATGCATGTAGATGTATTATCAGAGTGTATGCTACTGGGATTTCCTTGAAATCTCATCCTCCCCAACTAACCATTTTAGGTATAAGCACAAGCAAGGGTAAGAGCAAGGTTTATGGTGATTGAAGATGGCATGATATTATGAGCTTGATTGTAGAAATTATGAATTAGTTTGAAGTTATGTTGAGAATTGTTGAAGTTATGTAATTATAAACCTTTACTTGGTTAGTAAGTGGATATATGATGATGCATGCATGAGTAAGGGTTTAAATGCTAAGGGATGTTAATGAAATTATCATGCGTTGCAAAATGATAAAGCTTAACTAAAAAGAGGCTTTGGCAAATTTTTAAAGATAAGCTAAAGTTTCAAGAGAAGGGTTCCAAAACCCAAGAATCTGCCATGTTTTTGGAATAATGATGAACATTAGCAAACGAACTCCAGATGGCTTGAAACTTTACAGTTAAATGCTACACGTTCTAAGCTTTAAAATGAGCCAAAGTTTGTTCAATTTGGATGTGTAGATAAGGAGTTATGATTTTCCAAATTTAAGAGAAAAATCTGGAAAACTGGAAAATTACCAAATCGAAAACGAGTGGTTCCAATTTCTATTTGAAGCTTACAAGATCCTCTACAGGGGAAAAATACGCATTGGTTCATTAACTTACCCATTTGAATCAGTTTATTACACAAAGTTGCACTGTTCAATTGGTAATTTTTCAATTTTCCCAGGCTTTTCTGTGATTTTTCGTCAACTTTGGAACATCATAACTCTTTGTACAAAACTACAATTCCAGTTTTATTTGGCTTGTTTTAAATCTTGTAATATGAACTATTTTTCTGGAAAATTTCAGTTCATTTGGAGTCCATTTGCTCTATTTCACCATAGGTCAAAGTAGTGAGTTTGACCAACTTCACTTTTGACAATTAGTCAACTTATCATTTTGAAACTTCATATTTTGAAACCCTAAATTCTAAACGTCTTCTAATCATGATTAACCATGCAAATGGGAGTTCTTTAAGCATACATTAACCACCACATAACAACCAAACATTCATGGGTTTAGGCTACATATTACACAACAAGTCTAAATACAAAATGGCATTAAGTTTACAACACAATTTATATTTATAAACATATGCAATTTTTGCTTCAAGGATCATACACTTTCTCCTTACCCTTTGATGTGCTTGCAACTATAAATGGTTAGTGGGAGAGAGTGAGATTTTTGAAAATCCCAATAGCAAAACTATCTAACATCATAAGATGCATGAAAACTTTTCATATAAATGTGAAATAATAAAAGTGCAACATGAAACACATAAATGCATATGGTCATAGCATGAACATGGACACATACACACTTTCATCATCATAAATTTCAAATCAAGTCATGCATCTTCAAAAGAATTTTCATAATAACCTAGATTAGAGTTAGATGGTCTTGCTACCTTGAGTCCTTAGTTTTCCCTTAACTTGTATGCTCTCTTGCTCACTTGGAATTCATCATCATAAATTTCAAATCAAGTCATGCATCTTCAAAAGAATTTTCATAATAACCTAGATTAGAGTTAGATGGTCTTGCTACCTTGAGTCCTTAGTTTTCCCTTAACTTGTATGCTCTCTTGCTCACTTGGAATTCATCATCATAAATTTCAAATCAAGTCATGCATCTTCAAAAGAATTTTCATAATAACCTAGATTAGAGTTAGATGGTCTTGCTACCTTGAGTCCTTAGTTTTCCCTTAACTTGTATGCTCTCTTGCTCACTTGGAATTCATCATCATAAATTTCAAATCAAGTCATGCATCTTCAAAAGAATTTTCATAATAACCTAGATTAGAGTTAGATGGTCTTGCTACCTTGAGTCCTTAGTTTTCCCTTAACTTGTATGCTCTCTTGCTCACTTGGAATTCATCATCATAAATTTCAAATCAAGTCATGCATCTTCAAAAGAATTTTCATAATAACCTAGATTAGAGTTAGATGGTCTTGCTACCTTGAGTCCTTAGTTTTCCCTTAACTTGTATGCTCTCTTGCTCACTTGGAATTCATCATCATAAATTTCAAATCAAGTCATGCATCTTCAAAAGAATTTTCATAATAACCTAGATTAGAGTTAGATGGTCTTGCTACCTTGAGTCCTTAGTTTTCCCTTAACTTGAATGCTCTCTTGCTCACTTTTGAAACTTACTTTCTTTCACAAAACTTTTGCCTACACAATTGACAACATAATGGCCATCAAAGACAAGCCACTTCCAAGGCAAATAGCAATGTAATTCTCCCTTTATCATCCCCTTAAACTTAATAAACCTTAAAACCTTAAACTTGTCTTTAACAATTTCTAATGCTTCCCTAAACTTGTGGTTACTTTTACCCAACACAAAAACTCATTTTGAACCCACTGGAAGTATCAAAATCATTAAATGAACATTCCTTCCCCAAGAACCAGACTTGGCCGAGACACACGCATAAAACCATCAACATGAATTTTTCCAACTTTTAACAGTTATGCCATCGTATTCTTGATCTCAAGCTCATTTTCATGGATGGTAAAGCTTGATTTTTACTCTCCCATATCAAGTAAAAATTTGGGCAGCATCTCCCCTTAAAAGTTCATCATCCCAAATTTTATAAAATCCAAAAACAAGCTCAACCAACCATAATATATACATCAAAAGGAGACTTTTGCAACAAATCAATGGCTCTAAATCCCTCTCTTTCTCACTTTTCCTCTCAAGAACCCTAAGCATGAAACTTGAGAAAGAGAGACCAAATCAAAATTCCAATATATGGAAGTTGTAGAGGAGAGCACAAGGAAGAGATTCATGTATAGTTTCAAGTGCATCCACCTCTTACCTTTGATTTTCTTCAAGCTTTTCTCCTCTTTTCTCCAAGAAAAATGGTGTCCTCTTCTCCCTCAAGTTCCAATAGCAAATGTCGGCCAAGATGGAGAAAATGAGGGGGAAAATCTGTTTATAAAAATCCCTCACAAAAGAATAAATGCTAAGATTGCTTCTTAATAATTAAGCTTAATCTAAGGGCTTAAACTTAGCCACCTCTTAAACATATGCTTCCTTCTCATTGGCCCATCGAAAGTGATCATAATTGCTGTAACTAAGGGGTTAGAAATCTGGTTTGGCTAACCAAATTGGACCCCTTTCGGTTACTTTATTGATTGCACTTTTTACAGGTAAACAAAACCTTTTTTGAAGATATTTTCTTCCTCATTTAATCTCCCTATTTTCCTCTTGAATATGGTAAATTTATTATCCCCAAAATACCCTTTGATTTCCTCAAAATTTACAGGGTTATTTTATCCTGTCCAAAATCCCTGAAAATATGCAACCGGAGGGCAAAATACTTTTAGGGATTTAAAAATTTCTACATTTTTCACTGATACTCTAGCCCTTTTTCTTTTCCCAAAATGCACTCTAGATTATCCAAAATTAATTTTTGAAATATATTATATTTTGGATATTTTTCTCTTTAATCGGGAAAATCGCCTTAATCGTATACTAGGCAATAATTTTATTAAATACTATAAGATTCACTTTATTTTTTTATGCCATGAATTCAACTGATTGAGGTCTCCTGATGCTCCAAATAATTATTTTTGGCTATTAAATCTTCAAAATTCTATAAATAAAAATCTAGGCCGATTTTCAGCAATATGTCGAGACTCTGTTAATGGGTGAGTTATGCTCTATCTTTAAGCATCTATGAATTTTTCTGATATTTTGGTCAACAGTTGACTTTTTGACTTTGACTTTAACTTTGTCAAATGACCAAAATGTCCTTACATTGTCTATTTTTCCGAAATTCCCATTTTACCCATGACCTTTTCACCCTTGATCTTTTGTATAATGACCTTTAGGTCCTTCCCAGTTGGTCACCCATCCTGAGATTGCTCCAGAGTGAGCACGCTTAACTGCAGGGTTCTCAAAAAATTTATCTCGCTGAGGCATATCTGACTTTAGGTCATTCAACCCATCAGCATCAACTTTTTCTCTGCTTTCTACCTGTGGGCTCTAACTTAACTTTTGACAACTGGTTTGGCCCTTTTTATCCATTGACCATATTGCCCTTGGTCTTTATACTTAATGACATTTATGTCCCTGGCTTACATTCTTCGAAATTTCAAAGCCTTAGGACTAAATTGACCAGGGTCTCTTTGATCCATTGCCATGTTTTCTTTCTCTACTTTTATTTCCAGGGCTTAACTCATCTCATAACTATCAGTTTGACCTTTATTTCAGTTTATAGAAAAGGGTGGATATTACATCTAACATTGAAGAAAAGAAGAAAAAAGGGCTTGCACTTAAAACGTTAAAAGAAAAGGAAAGAGAGCCTGAAACAGAGGAAGATAAGGAAGAAGATATAGAAGATGAAGAATTGGCTATGGTTGTATGCAAATTCAGGCGAATGTACACAAGAGATGAAAGCTTTCAAAGACCACAGAAAGAAGGCTCCAGCAAAGTTGTTTGCTATGAGTACAATAAACCTTGTCATGTTCGTGCTGACTGCTTACAGATTGTCAGTCAGAACAAAGAAAAGGAGAAAGAGAAAAAGAAATTCAAAATCTTCAAAAAGAAGAAGGCATATGTGTCAGGCATCTAGGGAGACAGCTCATCGGATGAAGAAAGTGATGCAGAAGAAGAAGCTAGGCTCTGTCTTGTAGCCCAAGAAGACTCAGATACTAAGGAGGTAAACAATGCTGAACCTAGCTACGATGAACTACGAGCTGATTATGATGAAATGCATGATGAATTATTGAAGTTCTTAAAAGAACTATCTCTTCTCAGGAAGAAAGTAAAAGATCTTAAAAACCAGTTGAAAAACCTAATGCTGAACCTATTACTGTCCATAGAAGCTTAAACTGTGATATTTTGAAATCAGAAAATGAAAAATTGACTAAGACTCTTGAAAGATTTACAAATGGTAGCGCTATGTTACAAGGCATTTTAAAAAGCCAAAGGGTTGTAAATAATAGAAGCTGTATAGGCTATAACCCCGCGAACAATTTTCATAAAGGAAAGAAGAAAAATGGAGATAGAAGCTATTTAAAGTATTTCCAAAAATCTATTCATGCTTTTGAGCCATTTGCATATTGTAGTTATTGCAACAGAAAAGGTCATAGAACATCATCATGCTATTTTAGGAGAAAGAGAGTTCTAGGAACATATAAGTGGTGCCTAAGGGAAATTATGTTCCAAAGGTATCAAGTACTAATCCAAAAGGACCCAACAAGATTGGGTGCCTAAATCAATTAAATGATTCTTTTGCAGGTATGCCTTAGAGCATCTAAATCAAGTAAGTAGTACATTGATAATGGATGCTCAAGACACATGACAGGTGATAAAAATAAGTTTATCAACCTGAAAGTAAAAGAAGGAGGAAAAGTAAGCTTTGGAGGCAACCAATCCAGCAGAATTGTTGGAGTTGGTGAAATCAGCAATGCAAATGGAGCACCATTCAAAGATGTCTATTGGAAGGATTGTGTTACAATCTACTAAGCATGAGTCAAAGTGCTGATAAGAACAACCAGGTGATCATTGATTCTCAAGAATGCTTCATCATCAACAAGAAGGATCTACCTATCAACAAGGAGAAGTTGAATATCCAACTACAAGCTCAAAGGGATGGTAACTGCTACACTATCAATTTAGAAAATGCTTTATTTAATTAGTCAAGCTGATGAGAGCCGTTTGTGGCATAAACTTTTAGCACATGTTAACATAAATCAGCTTGACCAATTAATCAAAAATGAACTAGTTCAAGGGATTCCAAAATTAAGTTTAAAAATGATTTAGTTTGTGATGCATGTCAAATGGGCAAACAAACCAAATCATCTTTTAAATCAAAAAAAGAGATTTGAACAAAGAGGCCATTTAAACTACTTCATATGGATTTAATGGGACTGGCTATAGTTAAGAGTTTAGGAGGAAATCTTTATACTCTAGTTATTGTTGATGATTTTTAAGATTCACTTGGACTATATTTCTTGCCTCAAAGAGTTCAACCTTTTAATTATTTACCATATTTGCCAAAAAGGTCCAAAATGAGAAAGGTATGTCTATTGCCTCTATTAGAATAGATCATGGAGGAGAGTTTGATAATGGAGACTTCGCAGCATACTGCGAAAATAAAGGGATCAACCAAAACTTCGCAGCACCTAGGACTCCACAGCAGAATGGAGTAGTTGAAAGAAATAATCGAGTACTTACAGATATAGCACGAGCTATGATGACAGAGAAGAAGGTATCTCAAGTATTATGGGCAGATGCCTTAGCATAGCATGCTACATATCTAATAGAGCATACATCCGGACATCACTTGGAAAGACTCCATATGAATTGTTTAAAGGAATAAGCCAAACCTGTCACATCTATATGTATTTGGGAGCAAGTGCTTCATCTACAATAATGGCAAGGATAACCTCGGCAAATTCAATCCTAAATCTTATGAAGGTTTATTTCTAGGTTATTCTAATAGAAGTAAGGCAATTAGAGTTTTCAACAAACGTACTTGTGTAGTTGAAGAGTCTGTTCATGAGGTATTTGTAGAAACTGAACCTCAAACAAAACCTGATTTTGATGAAGAAATTATTATTTCAAAATGTTTTGAAAATGCGAATGAGGATAGTTCAACGGATGATCAACCAAAATATGATTTAGAAAATGATTAATCAGATGAACATCCTTAATTCCCTTAACCAAAAGCTTGGAAGCACATCCGCAGTTACTCTATAATTAAGTGATTGATGAAGTAAATGAAGGCATACAAACAAGAATAAGAATTTTAAATGAGGCTCAATTTTCTGCTTTTATTTCAAAAATAATGTTGAGGAAGCTTTGACTAACAATGATTGGATTATAGCCATGGAAGAAGAGCTAAATCAATTTGAAAGAAACCAAGTTTGGGACTTAGTACTCTGACCAAATGATTATCTAGTCATTGGTTCAAAATGGGTATTTAGGAATAAATTTGATGAATTCAGAATAATTGTCAGGAACAAAGCAAGGTTGGTAGCTAAGGGCTACAATTAGGATGAAGGAATTAATTATGAGGAGACTTATGCTCCAGTTGCTAGATTGGAAGTTATATGTATTTTACTTGCTTTTACTTGCTTAATGGATTTCAAACTTTTTCAAATGGATGTCAAAAGTGCTTTTCTAAATGATTTTATTATGGAGGAAGTTTATGTTGAACAAACTCCCGTTTTTGAAGATGTTTCTAAACCAAATCATGTTAATAAACTTAAGAAAGCACTCTATGGCCTAAAACAAGCATCTAGACATGGTATAAGAGATTAAGTAATTTCTTGACTAAAAAGGTTTTTGTTAGAGGCAAAGTGTATACCACTTTATTTATTAAGCATTCTAAGTCTGATATGTTAGTAGAACAAATATATGTTGATGATATCAGTTTTGGTGCCACTAACAATGATCTTTGCTAAGAGTTTGCTAAGATTATGCAGGAGGAATTCGAGATGTCTATGATGGGGGAACTAAACTTCTTATTAGGACTTTAAATCATGCAAAAATGGCACCTTCATTAGCCAAACAAAGTACCTAAAAGATCTATTAAAGAAGTTTGGTATGGACAATGCAAGAGTACATATACCCCTTTGACCTCTACTGCACTACTTGATGCTGACATCAATGGCAAAGATTATGATATCAAGCGTTATAGAGGAATGATTGGTTTACTTCTCTATCTTGCAGCAAGCAGGCCAGATATTCAATTCAGCGTTGGAATATGTGCACGTTAGCTGCTCCCACAAAGAAGAGGAAGGTAACCTCTGCCACATCTTGAGGTCAAGATGAGGCTCAGTCTTCTGCCCCACCACAGAGTCACTCAGTCCTATCATTTGCTCAGGCTGCTATTCAAGCATATATGGAGGCGGAATTTAAGAGATTGGGAGAAGCCTTTTCTACAAAGCTACATAGTATTACTTAGGGAGTGATTCAGCCATTCATGGAAATTGAGTTTAGGAAACCTGGTGAAGCTTTCATAGTTGATTTTTATGGGACTGCCCAGGGGCTTGTGATTGCTTTATTAAAGAAAGCCATGGAATATTTCTTGTGCAAAGAACTTATGGACAACATGGCTACCTTGAAGAATTATGTTGCTTCCATGGAACAGAACTTAAATTCTATGGCTAGCTCTATGGCTTCTATGGACAGTTGAATCTCTTCCATTGAGGATTTTACCTGAGGATTTTCTCAGCCTCCTTCTACTGGTCCTACTCTTGTGAGTTCTGAGCCTTTATCATCAAACAAATTAATAGCTTTGCTTGACTTTGCTACTTCTACTCAGCCTGATGATCCTGTTCAAGCTACTCCTGATATCCCTCATTCCTCTTCACCTCCTCTTCCTGATCCAATACCCTCTAAGTCTCCTGATATCCCTCATTCCTCTCCTCCTCACCCTCACCCGCTTTGATTGATGACAAAAAGAGGGAGAAGACTTCTGAGTTCTGAGTTTTTGAGTTCATTACTGTTATTAATATTATTATTGTTTTGAGTTCATTGTTGTTATCCTTTTTGCAGATTATAGTATGGATTACTGTTATATCAGACTATGTTGTATTCTTGGAATTTTCTGATTTGACTATAATTATGTGATTCTATTGTGTACGTTTCAAATTATGTGGTTTGTCATCATCAAAAAGGGGGAGAATGTTGATACCTTGTTTTGATGATAACAAAAATCCCAAATTATGGCAGGATTTTGAATCTGAGATAATGTTTGTGAAACTTTGTTGAAAATGTCTGAAGAGTTTTGAAAATCAAGTCCCAGAAATTTCATGTTCTATAATTATTTTTCATAACTGGATATTGAAACTGGAAGTTTTAAAAGGAAGTTTTGTAGTCAAGTTCAAGAAATTGAGTTCCACGTTTTCAAAACATGAAGTTCCATAACGAGCAATCAAAACTATAAGTCAAAACTTGAGGTTCCAACTTCAAGTTTTCTCACCACATTATAGAACTCGAGTTCTACAACTGTGACATAAAACTTCAAGTCATAACTTGAGGTTTCAGCTTCGAGTTTTGTCATCACGTTATGGAACTCGAGTTCTGAAGGTAGGGGAGACTCCCCGAAGGGGTCTAAAGAACCAGGAAGGAGAAGGGAGCTATGGAAAGTAGAGGGCCGACGGACGGCTTAAACCAAAAAAGTGAAAGTAGATATGCAAAGGTAAGAAAAAAAAGGACCAGAGAGTGACGGTAGTTCGCACAGGACTCAGACCTTCAGAGAAAATGTAGATAAAATTGGCACTTACAAAGACGTAGGCACCAGGGGATACAAGAGAAGAGGAGAGCAAAGGGATACAAGAGGAGATAATTCTGAAGCGCAGTGTAAGCTTATGCCTTCTAATGAAGGAGGCTTCTGCTTATATTGGCTTTAGAATCACTGTTTGCATAGTGTTAAGACCTAAAACTTGCTGGCGACCTGAACTATTTCTACAGTTCCAGTGCTACTGACCATATTCCTGACTACTGACAATATTCCTGTCAATATTCCTGGCCTGCACACCTGACAATATTCTTGGTCTACTGGCAATTTGTTTACAGTGTTTGGATTGACATAAAGTTTACAATAATGTTTGGGTGAGATAATAGCAAAAGATTCCTAACTATCATTTCCGAGATTGGTGATCTCTAACCCTTCTTCATCATCAGTGTCTGGCGCTTGAGAGTTAGATGTTGATGGTTCTTGGCTTGCTTCGCTTGAAGAAGAAACTTCATTGGTGAGAAGTTGAATAATTGAGCTGAGCTATTGCACAAGTTCCTGTTTGTTTTGGACCCCTACGAGTCTAGTTTGAATTCTGGCTCATTGGTTTAAGAAAATACTTTGCTCCGAAAGGCAAAGATATTCAAGGTTTGCTTTGAACCATTTGTCAACTGCTGCAAGGTTGAGAAATTTTAGTTGGAACTTCTCCCACCATCTGATAAAAGGAATTCGCTGTAGGATAGGGAGGACAGCTGCATCTTTATCTTGATAAGAAAAGGAGTACTGCCACTAGAATATCCAGGCACCTGATATTTTAGAGAAATAGTGTAGTTCTACTGGAATGGCAGGTTCTACACTAACATTAAATTTTTGTTTAAAAAACTCAAAGGCTTGGATCATATCAGGAGAAAGACTTGAGGGGTGACCCAAAGAAATCCCACTAATGTAGAAACCATTAAGGAAATCGGTACTTGGTAGATTTATTAAAATAAATAAACCAAGAATGCTTAAAAAGTCGATTTTGATCCTAGAAGACTTTCCACCAGGCATCTTGATAATCCCAGTGTGAATATCCATTGGGTTCAAAATCAATACCCCAAAACTGTGGTTTGTTTAAATCAGATCCCCACTGGGATGGAGTGAGTACCTTTTTTATTTGAAGAGTAGAATGAGTTATTAGAGATTCATCTTTTTGGTCTGCCTTTCTTGAGAGAGAAATAGAATCAGAATGAATCAATATTAATTCATAATACTCTCTTGTTTTTCGAGGGTTAACAGGCTTAAAGTGCCATCCAGAAGGAAAAATCTTTAAGGTTGTTAGATTGGGTGTTTTCTCAAAGAATTATGGTTCAACCTGACATACGAATCTGGCTTTACCAGGCTTTTAAACATAGGGTGTAACAAGTTTCTTTTCAGGTTGGATGGTAATTGCTTGGGAGGAAGCCGTTACCAATTGTTTTTGAGAAACTGGTACAGGTGTTTTTGAGAGTTGAAGAGCATACTGATGATTGATCAAATAATACTCCTGTTTGGTCATAGCCTGAAGTGCTGGAGTTTTTTCATCTGGTTTATCCAATGTTTAACTCCAGTTTTGTGATGGGAGTTTCTGAACATAAGATTAGAGGGTCTTTTTATCAGATATTTGGATGGAAGGTCCTATTTACGATTTTTGAGTAGAAGACTCAAATTTCTTAATCCTAGATTGGGTTGAAGACCCTGTTTGTTGGGTTGAAGACACTGTTTACTGGGTAGATGACCCTGTTTGTTGGGATAAAGTCCCTGTCAATTGTCTCAGAAGATTATAGATTTCTTCTGAGAAGAGTGGTGGTTGTGCTCCTATCAAAGGCTCTGTGCCTTTGTCCATTTCTTCATCTTTATTCTTCTTCTTTTTAGGAGGCATTTTGGTGCAAGGGTTTGATCACTCAGTTTCCCTGTAAAAACTCTCTGGTTAGGAAATCTGGGAGAGAATTGGAAGTTCCTTTAATAAATTTGATATCAAAATAAAAAACACTTAAAATGGCTTGCCATCTGGCAAAAATTTGTTTAGAAGTAAGATTTTGAACATCCTTTTGTAAAACATCTTTAGCGGATTTACAATCAATGCGGAATAAAAACATTTGATTAAGAAGGTCAAACTAGAATTTGAAAATGGACAGGACAATTGCCAAAATTCCTTTTTTGATTGTTGAATAATTTTGTTGGGCAGAATTCCAATATTTGGAAGTAAAAGAAATAATTTCTTCTTTGTCATTAATTCGTTGTTTAAGTATGCCTTCATAACCAATATCAGAGGCATCCGTTTCAACAATCTTAAAAGCAATGGAGTTGGGAAGGCTAAGGCATGGAAGTTCCTTAACATGGTGTTTAATTTGTTTGACAATGCTAGTATGGGAGTCAGTCCATGGAGGAGGGCTGTTTTTTAACCTCTGATGGAGAGGTTTGACAAAGTTACTAAGTTGGGGAATGAAATTAGCAACGTAGTTTAAACATCCCAAAAACCTTTGGAGTTGATTTTTATCTATAATCTGGTCAGGAAATTTATCAGCGAATTGAATCGCTCTTTCAATAGGAGTGATTTTCCCTTGATAAATCCAATGACCAAGAAAACGAATTCGTGTTTGGAAAAGAGAGATTTTTGGTTTAGAAACTACCAAACCATTTCGTTCTGCAAGTTTAATAAAATGGTATATATGTTAGAAATGTTGATCAATAGAATGAGAAAAGATTAATACATCATCAATATATACTATAATGAATCGATGATAATCGTTAAATATCTCATTCATGATTCTCTGAAATTCAGAGGGAGCAATTTTCAAACCAAAAGGCATAACATTCCACTCATACTGCCCTCAAGGTACAATAAAAGTAGTTTTATACCTATCTTTTTCAGAAATTTGAATCTGCCAAAACCCATATTTCATGTCAAATTTTGAAAATATCTTTGCAGAATGAAGATGTTTAAGAAGATCAGACTTGTTGGGTATTGGATAACGAATCCATTGGAGGACTTCGTTAAGAGGTTTATAATTGATAACAAGTCTTGGAGTTCCTCTCTCAATTTCTGCATTTTTGTTAACATAAAAGGCAGCACAGGACCAAGGACTCCTACTTTTCCTAATAAGTTTTTTATTTAAAAGATCTTGGATTTCTTTTTTACTAGTTTCAAGAAGGTCTTGACTCATTTGGATTGGTCTAGCTTTTATTGGTATATTTTTCTCAGAAAATTTTCGCTCATACGGTAAATCTACCGCATGCTGTTTTCTATCGCAAAAGGCGTTTAGTAAATCAGAACAAATTCTTGTATGAATTGTGTCTAAACATTCTTGAATTTTATTCGGGATTTTTGTTTGGGATAAAAATTGTTCAATTTTTTGAAAAGAAATTTCTTCTTTCAAAAAATTAATTTGATTTTGTTTAAAAGAAATTGGGTTCAATTCTTTTACCCTTATGGACTGGGCCCAAGGGAAAATAATCTTTTTCCCAAAATGTTTTTTAGAAATTCTTTCTGTTCCTGTTTGGTAAGGGAACAGAAGAGTTGCAAAAGGTGCTCCTAGAATGATTTGCTCAGACATTTCTTTTACTAGGATAAAGGGTGTTTTAATTTTTAGAGATTCATTTTGAATAACAACATCTGAAATCTTATATTCAACGTTTAACCTGTCTTTGGTTATGCCTATTAAAACTTCAGTTGTCTTTTCAAAATACTTTGTAGGAACGAGTCCTTCAAGAATGCAGTTAGACTCAGCTCCTGTGTCAAATAAAACCGTTGTTTCCAAAACAAAAGTATTTACAATAATAAGTTTGGCTTTTATATGAAACTTCTGGTAAGTTAATTGAGAAATTATGTTTAGAAAGGATTCTTCAAAATCTTCAGGATGTTTATCAGAGTCTATGTGAACTTGTTTTTCTTTATTTATGTTAGAAAGTTGATTTTCAGAAATCTGAGAAATCAAAGTTTGTTGAGTATCTTGTTTTAATTTAATTAATTTGACTTCAGATTTAAGATTATTAATTTTTGACTGGAGATCTTTGATAGTTGTAGGTTTGGAGGTTTGATTAAATTTTTCAAGAGTTTGGGTTAGATCGTATTTAAAAGGAAGTTTATATTTTGGTTTAGAATCAGAGTTTGAGGTGGATTCTGAGGTTAAAATATCTTTATATTTTGAGAGATATTTACCCTTTATGTCATTCGAAAGTTGATCAATAGTTTCTAGCAAAAGATTCTGCTCACTACTAATCATGTTTATAATTGGAGAACTAGATGAATCAGAGAATTCATCAAGTTGAATTT
>JANTPZ010143212.1:0-11031 GCA_025593235.1 Vachellia pachyceras | reverse complement strand
TCCGTTGGAAAAACGGATACAGATTTTAAGATAGTTTATGTGAGAGGAATTTTGTCTCGGTAAGCGCACCCGTTGGCAAAACGGGTAAACCAAACGCACCCAAAAATGACTTGGGAGAGTATATTTTAAAAAATGTTAAATGTACTTTTAGTCCTTTATATTTACATCAAATTTCACTTTAATTATTTAAATTTAAAAAATGCACTTTCAATCCCTCAAACTTAATAGTGCTAATATCTCTTAACGGAAATTATTAACTCATGGCAGCACCGTGCGATTAAAACAGAGTATGCTGTATTTCCACGTTGCTTCTTCGTGTACGTCACCACCTTCTGCGATGCCCCCACCGACGATGACGATGGGAGTGTTTGGATAGCCTGTTAGGAGAATAGGTATAGATTCTGAGGTAAATATGTTAGAGAAATTTTGTTTCGGTAAACGCATGAATGACTTTTAATTTTTCAAACGGGCTAATCAAACAGAGCTGATATCTTGCTTGTGAACATTGGATTCAGATTTTACGACTGGGACCCTAACAACGGATCTGCTTCTGGGAGTTGGAATTGCAGGTTGGTAACAGAAATTGAAAGGTGTTGAGGCCAGGAACAAGGAGGACCTACCTGAAGCCATGGAGACTCAACTCTATTGCCCAGTCCACTGCTAGTCTAGCTTATTTGTAACAATGTTTCTAAAAGTTAAACGTAAGTTTAATAGTGTTTTTTCACAAAACGAAATAATCTCTTCTACATATTTACCTCAACTTGTGTATAAGTACTTTTCTACTGCGTTTCCAAATGAGTACAATATCTGTTTGGGCGTGTGTTGTGCCTTCAGCCATATAAACAAGTGGTTGAGAAGTGATGTAATAAAAACATCATGCGATTTTATATACCAAAAGAAAAAAAAGTGTTGAGATTTATTTCTAAGATTTTGGCCAATAGGGTTATAGTGAAATGATTTTTTTAGAAAAATAATAAAAAAATCTCTCATTATATGAAATTTCGGGAAAATTAATCTCTTGATTGATCAACTTTTGACCTGGTAACAACTCAATCCCTAAATTTAACTTTATGTAAATCAATCTTATAAGTTTTCATTCGATTGTAACTTAACCCTTAGACTTTAACTCACTGTAATTCGATCGCTATAGTTTTAACCATTTTATAATTTAGTTCATGGCATTTTATTATATATAATTTATTTTCTAAAATACAGAGAGTAAATTATAAAATAGTTAAAAATATATGGATTAAGTTGCACTAACTTAAACTTACAAGGACTGAGTTGTAAAGGATCAAAGTTAAAGAGTCGAGTTACAATCGAATTTCAGGATATAAAGAAATTTCCCCTGAAGATGTGATTGTTCTTCAACACCATGCAACCTATATTCCAATAATTGTGATGCAACCACTCATCCATAAAGTGACTCTATTGTTTTTTTTATGAATAATACTGAATAACATTAACGACATCTAAATAAGAGTACAAGGAGTGATCCCGTCTTTCTTTTAAACAAAAGAAAGTTATATTCTCTTCAGAATTAGTGCAATTAAATATGTTACGCTAGAATTTCATCACCAACTATCAATATAGTTTTATGTGGGGATTTTTTTTTTCATTTAATGTTATCATCTTACCTAAAGGAATCATGTACAAGGTACTAAACGCAGGTATATACATTAATGGGAATTTAAAATTTTATTCCTCATGTTATGAGGTTCTATCTTTTCCTGTTGGACCAAATCACGTTTGTATTTGTTTTTCTAAAAACAAGTATCCCCCTAACATTTATTCTAATAGGATTCAAACTTTGATTAATTATACTGAAAGGGGCTACCCCTTCCTCTAAACTTAACTCCTATTAGTTCTTTTGGTTTGTTGGTATATGTTTTTAATATTTTTTTTATATAAAAAATTTAGGTGAGTTAAATATTTAGAATTCATTATGGCCAAATCACGCCTCCAAACCCAAAGAACATGTAACAAAAATATTTTAAATTGTCCACCTTTAAGGTTCTTATATTAGACTGTAGGACTTTAACCCATAACTTTATGAGCGGTGAACTATTTTCTTAGTAATTTGACTCACATTTGTTAATCATAACAAATATGTTTTGACAACTTGAATAGCCAATGGGGTCATCAATACACTGTTGATTTTTTTATACATAAATTTTAGGAAATAGGTTGGGCTCACCTACGATCCAAGAATATGACACCTAACTCATGATCCACTAGGCCCTATCCTTACAGGCATTGGAGCATGTCAAACAAACTATTTAGTTCTGTCTACACAGGTAGGCCAACCCAGCTTCACTAAACTATAGTGATGCCTCCCCAAGTGTGGCGACTGAAGGCACAACAAAGTGATACTCTCCAGGATCGAACCCTCTCCTTTTAGGTTAGAGTACTGGCACAATCCTTTTATCAGTTGAACATACGGATGATGGGTAATACATTGTTGATTTATGTGGGCTCAGTTTGGTCGAATCCAGGAACATTGGTCCATTATGGAGGCAATGGCCCAGATGGTTGGAATTATAATTGCCAACTCCC
The DNA here is from genome assembly GCA_025593235.1 of Vachellia pachyceras. Taxonomy (NCBI): domain Eukaryota; kingdom Viridiplantae; phylum Streptophyta; class Magnoliopsida; order Fabales; family Fabaceae; genus Vachellia; species Vachellia pachyceras. The sequence continues at coordinate 8,475 of JANTPZ010143212.1, read as the reverse complement.
AAGTCCTATCTACCAACCACCATACATAAAATGGGCAGACAGCCTGACAGAGTAAATGCCTCAATTGGGCTTGTTCAAATTACGTACAGCAAAAGTAGAGCACATATCCCACCTACCTTGTATCAAGAAAACAAAATATCTGTCATCCATCTAAACGTGTCCACTTGAGAATACGGTAGAGAAGTACTTTTATGTAAATTGAGGTAAACATATGGAGTAGATTATCTCGTTTTATAGAAAAACACCGTTGAATGTGCTGTTGGGGAGTAAATAAGCTTTTTCAAACAATCGCACTATTTTAAAAAATAGTACTAATATGAATAGACTAACTAGTAAGACATATGAGTTAGTGACAGCAAATCTGATTTAATTTTTGTAAAATATCCATGTACAAAATTAGATTACATATCAATTTATAAATTGGTTAAATTCATTTAAAGAAAAATAATAAATATAAGAAATAGAATAGATAGGATTTTATATGTAAGAATAAATTCAATTTTTGAACTAGTTCTTGTATTATGATACACATAAATGAATACTTTTATGTAGTTTATTTATCTTTCTTAAACTAATTTTGAAGTCAATCAGTTCATACGGTTAAACACTGGAGGTAATAATTTTCAAGTAATCAACTCGCCATTTGATGCAGGAGTGGCTTTTTTGGGGATATGGATGTCCAAATAAATACCTAAAGTTGAGTTAATGAGACCACTCGAGAGAGCTAAGGTTGAGATGAGGAAAGACAAGTACTGGTTAGGAGAGAAGCAGCTCAACGTCATTGAATTAAATAGCTCTTCAGCTTCATTATTACTACTCAGTTCTTGAGAAAAACCATGTTAAAGTGTTTCCCAAATGAACATGACTAAAGTGTTTTTTTTGAAAAAAATATATCATATTAACTAACTAAACTACCTTATAACAACAATAACAACAAGGTTTTATCCTTATATGTAGGGCTGGAAATATTGATCACACGATGTTATTGTATTCTATCGTAAATTAGATTCTTGAATAAATTATTAATCAAAAGATATCTTTTTATAATTTTATAAAGTGTACGTTTCAGTCTTCTACTACAAGAGGATCAAGATCCAATTAAATTAGTTAATTATGCCTTAGTCAAGGGTCAAATAGGTATTGTATTTAATAAGTGCCAGCTATCTTTTCAATAAATAGCATTATGATCCTGGTTACAAGTTATTTATGGAAGAAATTTTTGGTCTTTAAGTACAAGTGGCTTGGTTTGGTGGGCTATATTAAGTTCACTATTCATAATTATGTCTCGCTGAATTAAAGTTAGGAAGGGATAAAAAGTCCCTAATGTTTGAGTTTTTACTATATATGCAACGAAATCGCTTTTTCTCACAAATTTCCCATTTATGTACTTAAAACGAACATATAGGGGCAGCCCCATTCACTGGTTTTTTTTTTTTAGTTTTTACCTGTTATTTTATCTAAATTTTATTTAAATTGTTATAATATTGTATATATGCATGGGTGTCAATACTTTTAGATGGAGAACATATTATTAGAATTAAAGTTAAATGCACTGGCAGATGCACATTTGAGTGAGGGTGGGCAAATGTCTCCATTCAATTTTTAGTCTATATGTAAATACATATTAGATTTTTATTATGCACCCACTGATTTTTAAGACTTGAACTCATTCAAATTATTTATACTAGTAAGTTTGTTGTCATTTGTTTAAAAATAAAAAAACTTACCCTCACTATTCTAAGGTCCTGACTTGGTCACTGGTTAAATGCAATATGAATATAATATTTGTGATAAAACAAACTTTATAATCAACGGGAAACAGACATAGGCACATAGCAAAAGGAGCTAACTCCTCATAGCGTGACGAATGATTACGCATTCATATTTAATCTCAAATAGTACATTGAATAAAATTTTCTCCAATAAAAAAAATACTTATGTTTTAGAAAAAAACTTATAGACTACCACATTTTACTCTCTCTCTCTCTCAATCCTTCTATTTTTGGAGAGAGATTCCCTCTAATTAATTATCTACTACAATTACGTGTGTGTGTGTGTGTGTGTTTTGGCAAGAATGCAGAAGAATGAAAGGGTTACTTGTAAGAAATGAAATGGTTAGAGGTTGAAGGTTGAACGAACATTCGTCCGTCAGTTTACCAAATTTGGCATACAGATACAACGGTTAGGTCCATCGACCAACTGAATCCGTACAACCACGTCGCTATTTAATATTGCATTAATACCATTTTTAGTCCGAACATGCAAAACTATTCTTTTCATTTAATGCAATAATAGTACTATATATTATTCTTCGCTCTAATGCCTGTATGCATAAAACCAAGTGCACTTGGATATATTAATGTCCTTATATCAACACATGGATAAATATATAGATTAATGATTTTATTTAATTTAAATTAAAGTGCTAATATATCATCGATATCTTTTATTGGGCTTGTTTGGAATAACGTTTTCATAAGTTAAATGCACGTTCAATAATATTTTCTGCAAAACGAGATAATCTCCTCTATATATTTACCTCGACTTATGTAAAAGTACTTCTCTACCGCGTTCTCAAATGGATCTATTGTTTTACTATCGCTCAGATTAGGAGATCAAGTTACAATAGAGCCCATATATATGCATCGATCGATAGAAGTCTCAAACATTACAGATCTAGAATACTAAAGTAGGGATATTATATAACAAAATAGAATTTGTGATGGCATGGAAAAAAGCATAAACATTTGTAACATATCCCATATGTTATATTACAATCTAACATCCTTTGGAGGTGTAAAAATATCAATGTTACTGTTAAATATAAGTTAACACTATCACTTTCTGGTGGGCTCGTATCATTTTTGCAATTATGTACGTAGCAGTGCTATGTTATATTTAATGGTGATAGCATTTTGCTTTTATTTTAAATATTCTTGTGCATTTTTCTTACCTACAAAATACAGATTGTGATGAAATATCAGGGTTATTTTTGTTTTTTAGCACAAAATAAAATGATGGTTTTAGGTGGTGAAAAGCTGCGGTAAAACTGTAAAAGGTTAAAACTTTCCTCTATAAATAAATCCATTCTCCCACAAAAAGAAACGAGAGACACCGGAATACTAGAAACTCGACCGGAAAAAAATGGGAGTGGGAGATGCGAAGCCGCAGATTGAAGCTGTGTTAACTGTGTCGCCATTAAAGGTGACTGAGCCACGACAGGTCCGTCAAGTTCAGGCCACCCACAGCAGGAAAGCCATTTCAGGCTGTTACCATATAGTCCTCTACTTCACTGCCAAGTCCACGGATGATGAGCAGTTTCTGGCCGGTTGGGCCGTGGAGTCACTGGCCACGGTTCTGTCGGAGCACCCCCTCGTGGCAGGGCGGCTCCGGAGAAGGCAAGAGGGCGGCGACGACGGAGCGTTGCTGGAGATTGTGGCGAATGACTCAGGCATACGAATGGTGGAAGCTCGAATGCCCATGAGCATGTCGCAGTTTCTTGGAATGAATCGGAACGAGTTTGTTGAGGTTGAAGCCGATCTTGTGTTCTGGAAGGAGGTGGATGAGCACACACCTGATTTCTCTCCTCTCTTTTATATCCAGGAAAGTACATATCTTTGACTTCACCATTTCATTCTCTCTTTTTACCATAATTAACTCTGAATTCACTGTTTGTGGTGATACTGATGACATATGTGACTACTATATTTAGAGCTTTGATTATTTTACTTTTGGAACCATGATTTTAAAAGTTTTCCCAGACACACACCAAGTTATTAAGATCACAACTTAATTGATTAGGCTTTTGAGTTCTCTAATACTCTTTGTAATGTTTCATCCTCTCAAGTGAAGTGTATATATAAGTAACATTTGGATATCTTATAGATATAAAATAGTGATTTCTTTAAAAATAATAAATAATTCAAAACACCACTGTTTTAAATATACCCATAAACAATCGAAATGTCTTTATTTTATATAGAATCTAATAACTAAAAATAAAAAATTGGATATTATAAAAAACATTAGAGGGAAGCAAATAGGACTCTTACAGAATGATTTAATGATTTAGTGCGTGGATGTTGAACCAAACCTTTTGATTAGCTACTAGCTATAGCTAGTAATACATAGGACTCCTACAGAATGATTTAAGTGCGTGGATGTTGAATCCTTATCCCCTTAAATACCAAAAGTTTGGTGTTTGGTTACTCTAAATAGGCTTTGTCGTAATACCCTTCTTCATTATCTTGACACAGTACTACTTCTTGGACGTCCTTGAACTTGAAGCTGAGACGTTTAAGTGGGTTTCAAATTCTCAGGTCACAAACTTCGAATGTGGAGGATACTCCATTGGAATAAGCTGCAGCATCCTGCTCACAGAGTTTCTGATCGTTCAGAATTTCCTCAAGAAATGGTCGGACATACACAGGAACAATATTAACCTACTCAAAAACCAGAACATAGAGGACAGTAATAAAATTGCGACACCCATATTTTACCATCCTCGTCTCAAGAACTCAGAGTCCCCTCCCACCGACATAATCACTCGTTCCCCAACAAGGAACCAAGTCCAAAACCTCGTATTCAAAGTCATTCGTCGTCACGACGCAGGTTTCGACGAAGACCACGGCCACGTCGAAGACAAATGGAAGGAGTTAGGCATGATTTGCATGGAAAAGGCAAAGCAGAAGCTTGAAAGAAGCATGACGATGAGTGAAAGCTTCTCGTTGATGGTGACGAAATGTGGTGAGATTATCAGAGTAGTGGGAAGTTGCTGTAAGAGATCATCATCTTCATCAGAAGCTGAGGTGAAGAAGGAGGTGGTGGTGGGAGGGACCTCGTGGGAGGACGAGTTTGGGGAGGACGAGGTAGAGTTTGAGGAAGGCAATAAGGCTGTGTTTGTTTCTCGCTGGGTTAATAATGGTTCGGTTTGTGACGATGATGAGGCACGTGTTGTGGCTGTTCCATTTCCGAAAGAGGGTGTCTCTGCTGTGATTATGGTTTCGCTTCCTGTTTGAACTTGGAGTCATTTTGATTGTGCACATGATGATTTAAGATCATTTGCTTAATTATCTGTTTGATCTTCACCTTTGTCTTTATCTTCCATTTAATTTGCGATCAGTAGTGTTCCCCCATTTATCTGAAGCCATTCATAATCTTGATGCTGCTTTTCTTGCTCAGACACCCCCTACATTATGATTTTAAAAGAGAAGAGAAGGACAACAAGGATAAGTGGAAATTGGTGAAAAAGTGGCTCTCTAGAAATTTTTTGACTAGAAGGAGGTGATTTATTACTTTACACAGAAAACACGAATACACAGGATATCTGCACTCCAATTCTTTTTTTCCCGACCAATAAAATTTGTAAATAACAACCTTTTACTTTTTATAAAAAAAAAACTTATTTACGTACTCAAAGATGAAAGAGGCCCTTATTCACTTCTACTTTAACTTCGTTGAAAATTTGGAGATTTTTTTTGCATGCTGTCTATTGTCCATGCAATTTAACTAACCCAAATATGGATGTGGGCTTGGTCTTGCGTCTTGCCTGTTTCATCAAACATCATTTGAAGCAGCCATTTAATGCATAGTTTTTGGAAGCTAGAGGTGGTAGGTGAGGGGAGAGGCAGGTATTGCATTCCAACTTTGAAGCATTTAAGAATTAGAACAAATGAACTGACCTCTTTTTGACTCAATTCTATTTGAGATAATGTTGGGTACCAAACGTGAGAGTAAATCTTCAATAAGAATTCAAACATTAATTTATCAAATTGTGATAGATTGTCCCCTTCAACTAAGCCTAAATAATAACTTTTGGGCATATAAAAAGTTTAGTTTGGTTGGGTTTCATAGGTTTATCAAAGTCATCACCTGCTTACTAGTTTAGAAAGTGCTTGCATAAAAATTTGTAGGTTATCTATCAATAGGATTCTTATATGGACAACTGATACCATATTTAAAATCCCAACCTTGTAAGTTACGAAATTCAAATTGAAGACAAGGTTACAAAGAAATTCAAATTAAAGAAGGATCCATCATCCCTCTTCTTCTATTTGGACTGAGTCTACAATAGTACTTTAAAGCCCAACTCCCATTGATTTTGAAACTTAATGCCACGTGTGGTACTCGAAACTGTTTTTTTATGAAATTGGAGGTAAGAATGGAAATTGAAATGGAAGTGAAAAGAGAAATAGAAATGAATTTTTAATAATGTTGGAAAGGTATGATATAATTTTTAATTAAATATGTATTTATAATGACTATGTTTGGTAAAGCGTTCAACAGTCCTAAAAGCACGTTCAACAGTGTTTTTCTACAAAACGAGATAATCTTTTTTACATATTTATTTCGTAAATGGTAAAAGCACTCCTCCACCGCTTTTCAAAACGGACACAATCTAGAATACCAAAATGCCCTTATCCTCAATTTCTGACGCATGGAAAAGCCTTTCTTCGAATCAATTAAAATTCCAACTCCCACCACCACCACTAAATCTGCCACCACCAAAGGAGGATTGCCACCATCACCAAAGGCGAACCCCTCATCTCCGACATCCCCCGAGTCACCACCAGACAACCTATGCTTTGCCCGTCGTTTTATGCGGATAAGTATCCGACGAGGCATTCTGTATGTATTGGATTTCACTGGTGGGGGAGCAAAGGCGTCGACTGGAAAAATCAATGCTAAGATCTGGAGAAATCCGGTATATGAAGGGGAAGAAGACGATTATTCAGCGTATGAATCGGTTATGGAGAGGCTACAGGTTGAACAACAGCTTCGAAGGAGGAGAAGCTTTGCGACTCCCAAGCCTTTCGTAGCGGCAAGAGTTACGGTATCAGCGACGAGAATATCCAAAACCATGGTGATATTTTTCCGGAATCATGTCTGACGGAGAGGGTCGCAGTTGCAAGCATGGAAGCATTGTTTTCCCTATCCTCAAAGAGATTTCATTGATATGAGGAAGGATGGAGGAGGAGGAGGAGGAGGAGGAGGCTTGGATGGTAAAGCAGCTATGATCTCGATGAGGTCGATAGTGGGGTGGTGAAGGTTGAGGAAGGAAAGGCGACAGTGGCTGAACAAGAGGACAACTATAATTGTCAATAGATTAAATTTTGATGGGTATAAAACTTATATCTATTTGGGTTACATGGAACTAACTTAGTTCCATGGGGTGAGGAACCCATTTCCATCATTTTGATAGAACTAGGTTCCACGTAGAATTAAGATCCAACATATTAAATAAAGCGTTTTTTCAATACTAAAGTCAATTCCATTTCTCAAGGTTTGGTTCCATGATGACAAACGTGACGGAAGGTCTTAAGGATCCAATTTCTCAGAATTACCAAAAGGAATGTCTCTATATATGCTCCGTCTCAGTAATTTTCTTTATAAACGTTATTTGGAATATTAGTTTTATCTAGGGATTGAGGAAAGAAAATGATGCTTATTCAAATCGCTTTTACTCTTTCTTAAACAAAAATTATAGTAACTATAAACTTTAAATGGAAACTTGTTAATCAAACTATCTGCATATTCAAACTATTACGTCTTAATTTATGTTGTAATGGCTTCTGATGCCAAAAAAAATACATATGAAAATGTACAACTGCATATGTGTATTTTAACAACTAACTATAGAAAAACAATAAGGATCCATATGAAGATCTACAAGTCTCAATCTAAAATAATCAACATAACTATCTTTGGCCCCAAAAACAGACATGAGCAGTGAAAAGAAAAGCTAAAACGGGGGAGGAGTTTGCATATATGTGATTGAATTGACATTAAATTTAACATATTTCTAGTAGATATAAGGAATTGGAATCTTGCTATTAATCAATGTTATTCCACATTCTCTTGGTTGATTATTTATTTTGATAAAAATATATAAAAGGAAAGAATCAGTTCTGAGCCCCATCACAAGCATTATTGAATAACAATCCACAAACTTGCGACACCTTTTCCAATGAAATAATTAAAGTAGGATGCAAGACGCAACCTCACTTTAATCGCTTTACAGAAATTAAATAAACCCAACATATATAAATGCTACACTTGGACAGACACACAGAGAGGCACGGAACTGACTTTGATCAAAGCCACGTTAAAAGGTTACTATAAAACCAAAGGCAAACGCTCATCTTGAAGGGGATGAATTCCAATGTTGCCTTTCAAAAGAAAGATACTAGCTTTTTCATCATCTAATAAGAAAAGATGTCTATATGCATTTAATTTTAACACTATATTTATATATATTAAGTTGTGGGCTTGTGACAGAGTAAATAAAACAAGAGCATGTGGACAACACTTTCTCCACAGCATGTGAAGTAAGCCCCACCCATGGCATCCATACTCTTCCTATTATTCTTCCACTACCAGTCGTCCCATTTCTACTTTAACTCTTTCTTCTTCACACACAGCTACCACACCTAACATCTCTCTCTTTCTCTCTCTATCCATCACAAGCTTACCTAC
>JANTPZ010143201.1:0-11242 GCA_025593235.1 Vachellia pachyceras | reverse complement strand
TCAAAAATTCAAAACAATTTCCCATAAAAAAGGACGCATATTTTTTTCAACCGGATTAGTGTTTAAGGAATTAAACATTTAACTCTCTTAGATTTGAATGGAAACATCCACATTGACTCATTTTTTAAATATGATTCTTTAAATCGTGTTGTTTTTTCAAAAAGTCAAATTTTTACGAATAAAAAGGGGCACATATTTTTTCAACAAGGTTAGTGTTTATGGAATGAAACATTTAGCTCTCTTAGATTTGAACGGAAACATCCACTGTAACTCAGTTTTTAATTAGGATTCCCTCAATCGAGTTGTTTTTTTAAAATTCAAATATTTTCACGTAAAAAAGGGCCCATATTTTTTCAACAAGATTAGTGTTTAATGAATTAAACTTTTAAATATCTTAGATTTGAATGGAAACATCTACTGTGACTCAGTTTTTAATTAGGATTCCTTAAATCGTGGTTTTTTTCAAAATTCAAATATTTTCACTTAAAAAGGGCCCATATTTTTTCAACAAGATTAGTGTTTAAGGAATTAAACTTTTAAATCTCTTAGATTTGAATGGAAAATCCACTGTGATTCAGTTTTTAATTAAAATTCCTTAAATCGTGTTGTTTTTTTAAAATTCAAATATTTTTAAATAAAAACGGGTCCATATTTTTTCAACAAGATTAGCGTTTAAGGAATTAAACTTTTAAATCTCTAGATTTGAATGGAAACATCCACTATGACTCATTTTTTAAATAGGGTACTTTATATCTTGTTTTTTCAAAAAGTCAAATATTTTCCATTAAAAAAGGGCCCATATTTTTTTCAACAATATTGGAGTTTAAGGAATTAAACATTTAACTCTCTTAGATGTGAATGGAAACATTCACTGTGACTCAGTTTTTAATTAGGATTCCCTAAATCGTGTTGTTTTTTAAAATTCAAATATTTTCACATAAAAGAAGCGCCCATATTTTTTCAAAAAGATTAGTGTTTAAGGAATTAAACTTTTAAATCTGTTAGATCTGATTGGAAACATCAACTATGACTCAGTTTTTAATTAGGATTCCTTGAATCATTTTTTTTTTCAAAATTCAAATATTTTCACATAAAAAAGGGCCCATATTTTTTCAACAAAATTAGTGTTTAATGAATTAAACTTTCAAATCTCTTAGATTTGAATGGAAACATCCATTGTGACTCAGTTTTTTAATCTGGTTTCCTTAAATCTTGTTATTTTTTTCTAAATTAAAATATTTTCACATAAGAAAGGGCTGATATTTTTTTCAACACGATTAGTGTTTAACGAATTAAACATTTAGCTCTCTTAGATTTAAATGGAAACATCAACTGTGACTCATTTTTTAAATAGGATTCTTTAAATCGAACTATTTTTTTTCCAAAAGTCAAATATTTTCCCATAAAAAAGGGCCAATGTTTTTTTAACAAGATTTGTGTTTAAGGAATGAAACATTTAACTCTCTTAGATTTGAATGGAAACTTCCACTGTGACTCAGATTTTAATTAGGATTGCTCAAATAGTGTTGTTTTTATCAAAATTCAAATATTTTCAAATAAAAAGGGTCCATATTTTTTTCAACACGATTAGCGTTTAATGAATTACACATTTAACTCTCTTAATTTTGAATGGAAACATCCACTGTGACTAATTTTTTAATTAGGATTCCCTAAATCGTGTTGTTTTTTTAAAATGCAAATATTTTCACATAAAAAGGGGCCCATATTTTTTCAACAAGATTAGTGTTTAAGGAATGAAACATTTAACTCTTTTAGATTTGAATGGAAACATCCACTGTGACTCTGTTTTTAATTAGGATTCCCTAAATCATGTTGTGTATTTAAAATTCAAATATTTTTACATAAAAAAGGGTCCATATGTTTTCAACAAGATTATGTTTATGGAATTAAACTTTTAAATCTCTTAGATTTGAATGGAAACAACCACTCTGACTCAGTTTTTAAGTAGGATTCTTTAAATGGTGTTGTTTTTCAAAAAGTCAAATTTTTGTAAATAAAAAAGGGCACATATTTTTCAACAAGCTTAGTGTTCAAGGAGTGAAATATTTAACTCTCTTAGATTTGAATGGAAACATCCACTATGACTCATTTTTTAAAAACGATTTTTAAAATTGTGTTTTTTTCAAAAAGTCAAATTTTTGCACATGAAAAAGGGCACATATTTTATCAACAAAATTAGTGTTTAAGGAATGAAATACTTAACTCTCTTCGATTTGAATGGAAACATCCAGTGTGACTTATTTTTAATTAGTGTTCCATAAGTCGTGTTGTTTTTTTAAAATTCAAATATTTTCACATAAAAAGGGCCCATATTTTTCTCAACAAGATTAGTGTTCGAGGAATAAAACATTTAACTCTCTTCGATTTGAATGAAAACATCCATTGTGACTCTGTTTTTAATAAGTATTCCCTAAATCTTGTTTTTTTAAAATTCAAATATTTTCACATAAAAAAGGGCCCATATTTTTTCAACAAGATTAGTTCTTAAGGAATTAAACTTTTAAATCTCTTAGATTTGAAGGGAAATATCCACTGTGACTCAGTTTTTAATTACGATTCCTTAAATCATGTTGTTTTTTTTAAAATTCAAATATTTTCACATAAAAAGGGCCCATATTTTTTAAACAAGATTAGTGTTTAAGGAATTAAAGATTTAACTCTCTAAGATTTGAATGGAAACATCCACTGTGACTCACTTTTTAAATAGGATTTTTTAAATCATGTTTTTTTTTCAAAAAGTCAAATTTTTGCACACAAAAAAAGGGCCCATATTTCTTCAACAAGATTAGTGTTTAAGGAATTAAACTTTTAAATCTCTTAGATTTGAATGGAAACATCAATTGTGACTCAGTTTTTAATTAGGATTCCTTGAATCATATTTTTTTTCAAAATTCAAATATTTTCATATAAAAAAGGGCCCATATTTTTTAAATAAGATTAGGGTTTAAGGAATTAAACATTTAACTCTCTAAGATTTGAATGGAAACATCCACTGTGACTCACTTTTTAAATAGGATTTTTTAAATCGTGTTTTTTCAAAAAGTCAAATTTTTACACATAAAAAAGGGCCCAAATTTTTTCAACAAGATTAGTGTTTAAGGAATTAAACTTTTAAATCTCTTATATTTGAATGGAAACATCCACTGTGACTCAGTTTTTAATTATGATTCCTTGAATCTTTTTTTTTTCAAAATTCAAATATTTTCACATAAAAAAGGGCCCATGTTTTTTAAATAAGATTAGGGTTTAAGGAGTTAAACATTTAACTCTCTAAAATTTAAATGGAAACATCCACTGTGACTCATTTTTTAAATAGGATTCTTTGAATCGAGTTATTTTTTTCATAAAGTCAAATATTTTCCCATAAAAAGGGACCATATTTTTTTCGACAAGATTAGTTTTTAAGGAATTAAACATTTAACTCTCTTAGATTTTAATGGAAACATCCACTTTGACTCAGTTTGGAATTAGGATTCCTTAAATCGTGATTTTTTTGGAAATTCAAATATTTTCCCATAAAAATGGGTCCATGTTTTTTTTTCAACAAGATTAGAGTTTGGGGAATTATATATTTAACTCTCTTAGATTTGAATGGAAACATCCACTGTCACTCAGTTTTTAATTAGGATTCCCTAAATCGTGTTTTTTTTAAATTCAAATATTTTCACATAGAAAAGGGCCCATATTTTTTCAACAAGATTAGTGTTTAAGGAATTAAACACTTAACTCTCTTAGATTTGAATGGAAAGATCCACTGTGACTTATTTTTAATTAGTGTTCCTTAAGTCGTGTTGTTTTTTTTTCAGAATTCAAAAATTTTCACATAAAAAAGGGCCCATATTTTTCTCAACAAGATTAGTGTTTAAGGAATGAGACATTTAATTCTCTTAGATTTGAATGGAAACATCCAATGTGACTCAGTTTTTACTTAGGATTTCTTAAATCGTGTTTTTTTTCAAAATTCAAATATTTTCACATAAAAAAGAGCTCTTATTTTTTTCAACACGATTAGTGTTTAAGGAATTAAACATTTAAATCTCTTTGGTTTGAATGGAAACATCCACTGTGACTCAGTTTTTAATTAGGATTCCTTAAATCGTGTTGTTTTTTTTTCAAAATTCAAATATTTTCACATAAAAAGGGCCCATATTTTTGAAGCAAGATTAGTGTTTAAGGAATTAAACATTTAAACTCTCTAAGATTTAAGTGGAAACATCCACTGTGACTCATTTTTTGAGTAGGATTCTTTAAATCGGGTTACTTTTTCAAAAAGTCAAATATTTTCCCATAAAACGGGACCATATTTTTTTCAACAAGATTAGTGTTTAAGGAATTAAACATTTAACTCTCTTCGATTTGAATGGAAACATCCACTTTGACTCAGTTTGGAATTGTTGATACCTTGTTTTGATGATAACAAAAATATGCTAAGAGATTGCAAAATGATTTTTGAATCACAAGTTTTGAGTATTGAACAGTACTTCTTGAAAATACTCGAGTGTTTTGTCAAAGTATTGGGAGTACTCGAGTAGTGGAATCCAATACTCGAGCACTGCGGGGTTTAATCTTAAGAAAAATCAGTGCTCCCAAGCAACACTTCAAGTATTGACATGAAGTATTGTCAATACTGGAGTGCTATAATGTGGCACTCGAGTACTGTGCTTTGAAAATGAGTTTTTAGACTATACTCTAAGTGAACACTGCAAGTATTGGCTGATAGCAGAGCCAATACTCGAGCACTAGGTGTCCAGTACTCGAGCATTGAGGTTTTTGAAAACACTTCAAGGCAACACTTCAAGTATTGGCTGAAAGTATTGCCAATACTCGAGTACTGAATTTCAGCACTTGAGTGTTGACTATTTTTCTCAACGCTGTCAGTAACACTTCCAGCATTGGCTGAAAATATTGCCAATACTTGAGTAATGCATTTCAGCACTTGAGTGTTGACTATTTTTCTCAACACTGTCAGTAACACTTCCAGCATTGGCTGAAGCACAGCCAACACTCGAGCACTGCATTTTCAACAATCGAGTGTTGAGACTTTTGACAGTGCTGTCAAGTAATACTTCAAGGAAAGCTTCCAGCAGAGCCAACACTCGAGCACGGATTTCCAGCACTTGAGTGTTGTGACCTAACTCTCAACACTGGAAGCCAACACTGCAAGCATTGATTGCAAGTACTGCTAACACTCAAGTACTAGCTTTCTATCACTCGTGTATCGGGCTGAAAGTTTTCACTGTTCATCAATACTCTATCTCAATACTTCCAGCATTACTAGCACTCGAGCATCATTATTTCATCACTCGAGTATTATGATTTGTCAAAATTATTTTTCATCACTTGCACAGAATACTCGAGTATTCCTAGAAAGTATTATTAACACTCAAGCACTAAGATTTATCACTCGAGTATTTGATTCTTTTCAAAACACTTTCACATAACACTCGAGCATTGCATCAAAGCATTGAACTTTTCTTTGAAATTTTTTGAGCAACACTCGAGCATAAAAACCTTATGCTCGAGCACTGTCTCTCTCTCTCTGACAGTTTTGTGTTTGACACACCTCACCTATGCTTTACACCTACTTTCCTTATTTGTGTAACGACATTCTTGAATTCTAACTGCTCTCATAAAGACAACAGCTTAACACAATCAATGAGGAAAGAGGCAAGGCATGGTCCGAGGCTCAGAGATCTTAACGTTATTATGAAACATTCATCGCGTCTGACTCAGAAGCATTAAATTCCATTAATACAGAAGCCATTGGTCGTTGATGAGAGTAACGGCTATTGAATGCAGTCTAACGGACATTTCATCAAGTCTCAACTATAAAAGGACCAACATTCATTACAGAAGAAGATGAACACCCTGAGCATTAAAGTCTGCATTTACTATGTTCTCTGTAATCTTTCATTAAATTCATTCTGAGCTTCATTATTAGCCATCTACTCTTTTGAGAGAGTTATCTGAAGCCAAAATACTTTGTAAACTTGTGAGTAACTCAAGGACAGGGCCTTGAGTAAATTGGGCTTAAAGTGAGTTAGAAAACAGAGTGTCATACTCTGTTATAGTGAAAAGAGAAAGGGGGAGTGATTCCCAGATTGTAAAGGCTTGTGAAGCCTGATTTGCTGCTGATAGTGGATTTGGAAATCTCGGGGGTGCCCTGAGGACTGGATGTACGTCAAGGAGACCGAACCAGGATAAATCTCTGTGTTCATATTTCTTTCTCTCTCGGTGACTTTGCTTTTTATTTCTGTGAAGTTTAAAGTTCCTGAATTTCTATATTAGACCAATTCACCCCCTCTTGGTTAAATCCCATTCTAACATTTGGTATCAAAGCAGGTCTCTTGTGTAAAGAACTTAGCAGTTTCAAGAGAGATCCATGGCAGGATTTGGCGAACACATTCTCACTGACGGAGCCTCTATTACTAGACCTCCAGCCTTCAACAGCCAAAAATTCTCTTTTTGGAAAATTAAATTCCAAAACTTTATCTTAGCTACTGACATTGATTTATGGGATGTGTTTAAACAGGGAAACTATGTGCCTATGAAAGTGGAAGATGGACTAACTCCTAAAACTCGTCCTGAGTTTGATAGTGAAGATCTCTGAAGAGTTCATCTCAACATAAAGGCTGTACTAATACTGCAAGAAGCTCTGAATGAAGATGATTTCTTCAAAGTCTGGACACTCCCTTCTGCAAAACGCATGTGGGATGCTCTAGAGTTTGCTTACTAAGGCACAGAGGCTGTAAAAGAAAGTAGAGTTAACATGCTCACGACTGAGTATAATTTGCTCAGAATGAGAGAGGAAGAAACTATTGCAAAATTTCAAATGCGTCACACTCATCTCATCAACAGACTAGCAGCCCTTGGCAAGACATATGATCAACGTTCTCAAGTAAGAAAAATTTTAAATGTTGTGTCAAGTAAATGGGAAGCCAATGTCACGGCCATAGAAGAATCCCGTGGTGAATCAATGGCCTGAATTGCTGCCCTCTTTGGAAGTCTTGCTGAGTATGAAAGTAAACAAAAGTTCAAGAAGGAACTGATAAATATTGATGAGAAAAAGAAAAAGGGGCTAGCACTCAAAACTATCAAGGAGAAAGAAAAGGAACCAGAATCAGAGGATGAGGAAGAAGATGTGGAAGATGAAGAATTGGCAATGGTCATTAGAAAATTTAGACGAATGTACATAAAGGACTAAAACTCCCGAAGGCCACAAAAAGGAACTTCAAGCAGAATTATATGTTATGAATGCAACAAACCTGGCCATGTGAGAGCTATTGCCCTCAGCTAGTTGCTCAAAACAAAGAAAAAGAAAAGAAAAAGACAAAATTCTTTAAAAAGAAAAAGGCATATGTCTTAGGAATTTGGGGTGATAGCTCAGGAGAAGAGGAGAGTGATGTAGAAGAAGAAGCCAATCTTTGTCTTATGTCTCGGAAGAAGAAACTGACACCGAAGAGGTATTTACTGAACCTAGCTATAATGAATTACGTCAGGAATATGATGAAATGCATATTGAGTTACTTAAATTTGCTAAAGACTTATCTTTCTTGAGAAAAAGGGTTAAAGAACTTGAAAAACCATCTGAAACTCTTGTTGCCACGAGTATTTGTTCAAAATGCAATGATTTGAAAAATGAAAATGAGAAGTTATCCAAAGCTCTTCAAAAATTAACTCAGGGCAGTGAAATGCTTCAAGTAATCTTGAAAAACCAAAAAGTCACAAATGATAGAAGTGGTATAGGATATATTCCTCAATATGATTTACACAAAGGGAAGAAAAAACATAGCAACAAGAATTATTTGAACTATTTTCAAAGATCAGTTCATTCCTCAGAACCCTTTGCTTTTTGTAGCTATTGTAATAGAAAAGGTCATCGAACTAGAAATTGTTTTTTCAAGAAAAACAAAGCATTAGGCACTTACAAGTGGGTAACAAAAGGAACTTATGTTCCAAAGGCACCAAACACTAACATCAGAGGACCCAACAAAACTTGGGTACCTAAAGCAACCAAATGACTTTCCTGCATGTATGTCTTAGAGCATCCAAAGCAAACAAATGGTACATCGACAGTGGATGCTCAAGACACATGACTGGTGACAAGAGCAGATTCATCAGCCTGAAAGCTAAAGATGGAGGCCAAGTATGTTTTGGAGGAAACCAATCAGGAAAGATTACAGGAGTTGGAGAAATTGCTAATTCAAATGGAGCTTCTGTAAAAGATGTGTATCATGTAGAAGGCCTCTGCCACAATCTTCTCAGTGTTAGCCAGAGTACAGACAGAGGCAATTGGGTGATATTTGACTCTGAAAAATGCTTCATCATCAACAAAAAGGATTTTCCCATTGATAAAGAGAAGCTAAACATTCAACTCAGAGCTCCTAGAGATGGTAACTGTTATACCATTGAATTAGAAAATAATTTCTCTAACTCATGCTTAATTAGTCAAGCTGATGAAACCAACTTGTGGCATAAAAAATTGGCTCATGTAAACATGCATCAACTTGACAAATTAATCAAAAATGAATTAGTTCAAGGGCTTCTAAAACTCAAATTCAAAAATGACTTGGTGTGTGATGCTTGTCAGTTAGGAAAGCAAACTAAATCATCTTTCAAATCAAAAACTGAGCTTTCTTCAAAAAGACCCCTTGAACTACTTCACATGGATTTAATGGGTCCAGCTAGAGTCAAAAGCTTAGGAGGAAATCTATATACTCTAGTGATTGTTGATGACTTTTCCAGATTCACTTGGACCATATTCTTAGCCTCAAAAAGTGAAACTTTTGAATTATTCTCTGTTTTTGCCAAAAAGGTCCAAAATGAGAAAGGTATGTCTATTGTTTCCATTAGAACAGATCATGGTGGAGAATTTGAAAATGGAGACTTTGTAGTATACTGTGAAAGTGAAGGAATTGATCACAATTTCTCAGCACCAAGAACTCCTTAACAAAATGGTGTAGTGGAGAGAAAGAACAGGGTGCTTGCTGACATGGCAAGAGCAATGATGACAGAGAAGCAGGTATCACAAGTCTTCTGGGTAGATGCTTTAAGCATAGCTTGCTACATCTCAAACAGGGCATACATAAGACCTTCACTTGGAAAGACACCATATGAGCTATTCAAGGGAAGAAAACCAAATTTTCACACCTTCATGTATTTGGGAGCAAATGCTTCATTCGTAATAATGGTAAGGATAATCTTGGTAAGTTTGATCCCAAGTTTGATGAAGGTTTGTTTCTTGGTTATTCAAATAGGAGTAAAGCTTATAGGGTCTTTAACAAAAGAACTTGTGTGGTAGAGGAGTCTGTGCATGTGGTGTTTGTTGAAACTAATCCTCTTGCAAAATCTGATGTTGATGAAGAAATTATTATTTCAAAAGATTTTGGAAATCCAAACAAGGAAAATTCAACTGACTGTCAGCCATCTCAAGTTTTTGAAAATGAACAATCAGATGAACATCCTCAATCTCCTCAACCAAGAGCCTGGAAGTACATCCGCAATCATCCCATCAATCAAGTGATTAGAGAGTTGAGTGAAGGTGTACATTCCAGAAAAAGATTTAATGAGGCTCAATTTTCAGCTTTCATATCTCAAATAGAGCCCAAGAATGTTGAGGAAGCTTTGACTGACAATGATTAGATAATTGCTATGGAAGAAGAACTAAATCAATTTGAAAGGAATCAAGTTTGGGATTTAGTACCTAGACCCAAAGACCATCCAGTCATTGGTTCAAAATGGGTATTTAGGAACAAACTTGATGAATCAGGAATCATCTTCTGAAACAAAGTAAGATTGGTTGCAAAAGGTTATAATCAAGAAGAAGGCATTGATTATGATGAAACCTATGCACCTGTGGCAAGATTAAAAGCTATTCGTATGTTACTTGCTTTTGCCTGTATAATGGATTTTAAATTATTTCAAATGGATGTCAAAAGTGCTTTCTTAAATGGTTTTATCATGGAAGAAGTGTTTGTTGAACAACCTCCAGGATTCAAAGATATTTCCAAACCAAAATAATGTTTACAAACTAAAGAAAGCTCTTTATGGTTTAAAGTAAGCTCCAAGAGCTTGGTATGAAAGATTAAGTAGTTTCTTAATCAATAAAGATTTTGTTAGAGGAAAATTTGATACAACTCTATTTATCAAACATTCAAAATCAAATATGTTAGTTGTACAGATTTATATTGATGACATTATTTTTGGTGCCACTAACAATGATCTTTGTCAAGAGTTCGCTAAGATGATGCAGGCTGAATTTGAAATGTCCATGATGGGAGAATTGAATTTCTTTCTTGGTCTTCAAGTCAAGCAAAGAAAGAATGGAATCTTTATAAATCAGGCCAAATATCTCATAGAGTTGCTAAAGAAGTTTGGAATGGATCAATGCAAAAGTGCTGATACTCCCATGAGTTCAACAGCACTCCTTGATGCAGATATCAATGGAAAAGACTATGATATTAAAAGATACAGAGGAATGATTGGATCCCTTCATTATCTCATAGCAAGTAGGCTAGACATCCAATTTAGTGTTGGAATGTGTGCAAGATATCAATCTGCTTCAAAGGAATCTCATGCTGAAAATGTAAAAAGAATTTTCAGATATCTTGCTGGAACAATTGATCTTGGAATTTGGTATCCAAAAGGAGCAAATGATCAATTGATTGCATATTCAAATTCAGATCATGCTGGCTACAAAACTGATAGGAAAAGCACAAGTAGCCAATGTCAATTCCTTGGGGTGCCTTGGTTTCTTGGTTCAGCAAAAAGCAATCAACTATGTCATTATCATCTACTGAAGCTGAGTATGTTGCTGCTGCAAGCTGTTGTGCTCAAGTCTTATGGATGAAGCAGCAACTTCAGGATTTGGGGATGGTGTTCAAAGAAATTCCAATTTATTGTGATAAAACTAGCACCATCAATCTCACCAAGAATCCAATACACCACTCAAGAACCAAGCACATTGACATTAGACATCATTTCATTAGGGACCATGTGCAAAAGAAGGATATCAAGGTTGAATTCATTCCAACTCATCTTCAAGTGGCTGATATTTTTACAAAACCATTGGACAAATAACAATTTGTAAATATCAGAAGAGAATTGGGAATGGTAAATCCCAATGAATTGTAAGTAAAAATTGTTTAATTGTTGATTTAAAGTTGTTTTGATGATTAACTTTTACTAACTTAAGCTTAGGAGTGTTTTATCAAAGTTTTGC
>JANTPZ010143183.1:2368-14583 GCA_025593235.1 Vachellia pachyceras | reverse complement strand
AAACCCTTGTGGAGCGAAGCCTGGTGACCATTGATGAGAAGAACATGCTTGGTATGCATGATTTGCTTCGGGACATGGGAAGAGAAATAATTCGGGAAGAATCTGAAAAGGAGTTTGGGAAGAGAAGTAGGTTATGGTCTCATGAGGATGCAATGGCTGTGTTACTGTTAAAACACAAGGTAGGGACTTTTATTTACTGTTTCCTGATGACATATTGCAAGAAGCGCAAATGATGAGCGTCAATTAATTGGTCAGATAAACCACTTGCTTCTGTCTTTTATTGCATGCCCTACGTAACACCTCCTATTTTCCCTCTATTTTCTTATTATAGATCATTTATGAATCACTCTTGGGCCTTAGACATCAAAAATTTGTCCAAAATTGTGAACCAGAATTTTGAAAAACGGAAAAGACACTGGTACTGTTCACAGTGCCATTTTTCACTTTTCTGGCCCAACTTTGAAAAATCATAACTAATTCTAGAAAAATAGCAACTGAGTGATTCCAATTTCTAAATTTTTCTTGTTAAGTGAACTATAGGGGAAAAATACTCATGGGTTCCAATTCTTGACCATTTGATACAGTTTATTCAAAAACCACATACTGTACGAAATGGTTCACTCCAGTCTTCCAGATTTTACCTCAATCTTTGGAAAATCATAACTCTCAAAATACACAACCAAATTTCACAAAATTTATATCATTTTAAATCTTAGGATGTGTAGTTTCTGACTGGAAAATTTCAGCCCATTTGGATCCCTTTTACTATTTTTAATTGTCACTTGAAACAGATTCGTTTTTCAGGGCCTTTGGAACTCTTTAACTTTAAAAACCACTTTTCTTAAAAATTCACCAAAACCTCTTTTTGATTCCTTAACACTTCTTAAACATGCATGACTATTCCCTTACCATTCTTGGTTACTTTTAGCTCATCATCATGCATACTTCGTCACCCATTCACATGGTACTTTTGTAGAGGTTTAGGTTACAAACATGACAACAACTTCTAGAAAGTATGCATCTTAACTATTTACACCAAAACATGCAAGCAAAACATCATCTTCAAGTATCATTAACATTTTTCTTACCCTTGCTTGAGCTTGAACCTACATGGTTAGTGGGTAGGGAATGAGATTTGGGAATCCCAATAGCAAAACCACATAATCATAACAAAGTGAATGTGCATACATGGCTTTATGGCATGTGTATGAATACATAAACATGTGACACATCAAACTTTACTTTAGCATGCATATGGCCATAGCACAAAAGTCACATTTCATACACAAATCATGCACTTTGCTCATTATAAAAGTTCATATAACATTCACAAATCATTTCCTTAAACATAAAAGGAGATTAGTAGTTTTACTACCTCAAGATCATAGCTTTCCTTTAATCCAACTTCCAAAGTGTTCTTGGTTCTTTTTCAAGATGCTCTTGGGAACTCTTAAACCCCTAAAAATCATGGCATAACATCCACATAAACATGCCATCATCAAAATGCAACAAAACTTGCAAAGTACATAAAAACCCCCTTTTTGGTTTTCTAAGTGTCCTACAAGTTCAAGACTTGATTTTTATGGCCCTTTAAGCTTCTAAAATCTATCTCTTAGCTTTACCCTACACAAAACATCATTTTGAAGCCAATGGAACCATCAAAATGCTAAAAAACACAGCCTTTCTATTTTTTTTCTTTAGCTTGGACGAAAATAGCAAAAATAAGGAAAGGAAGGGTTTTTCAACTTTGCTTATGAAACCATGTGTTTCCTTTCTTCCAAAACCCCTTTTCTTAACTTTGATCTACTCAAAAACACCTTCCCTTAGACCAAAAGAAATTTGGACAGCACCTCCCCATAAACTTGAGCTTTCCAAAATTTTATAACAACACAAACTAACTAACAACAACCAACAATAACCAAAAATCTATCTTTACCCCTCAAGGAAGAGCTTGCAACTATTTACTACTTTTAAAACCTTCTCTTTTCCATTTTCAACTCTTGAAATCCTAGCCTTTATCCTCAAAAAGGGAGGCTCATTCAAGGAACAACTCAAGATAAGGTAGTAGTAGTGGCAAACTCAATAAAAGAGGGAGATTTAGTTGCAAGAACACTTTACCTTGTGTTATGGAAGCTTGGATCTTCTTTTCGTACTTGGGGAGGGAGTGTTTTCTAGAGAAAAGGGAGAGCAAATTTCAGATTGCAAGAGAGAGAGGGAGGGACGAAATTGTGAGGGGGAGAGAGAAGATTTGCTAATTTAATTTGGTCTTTTGCAATTTGTGTGATGGAAATTACAACTTGGAGCCCAAAATACTTGATCCATATTAAGCCACATCACCTTGTCTCCTCCTAGTTGAAAAAATAACTTTTCAGACCCCTAGGTGTCAGATTTTGTTGGTTGAGCCTTTGCCCAGTCCAGTTACATGATCTGGTGGCACGCATTTCCGTAAAGTACCCTTTATGCGGGTAACTACCTTTTTACTTTTTCGGAGACTTTATCTTTCATGTGGCACAATTCCATAGGCCTCCTTGCCTAGGTGGAATCATGTCATAGTCCCTAGCATCTCCGGGTTTCCCTCGTAACTCGTCAGGATTCCTAGATTTGCGTGCAACACCGTAAAACGGGCTTCCAGGGGCCAATTTGACTTAAGGACATGGAAAAATTCTATATTTTTCCCTGATTCTCAAGCTCTTTTCCGTTCCTCAAAATTCTTCCCGGATTTTCCGTAATTAATTTTCTAAGAAAATACTTTTCGGGCACTGTTGTTCTCCGTACAACGAAACTACCCTCACCGGATACCGGCTAATAATTTTATTAATTACTTTATAACCCAACTAAACTTTTCTTAGTTCAGATCTCTAGCATTTGATGACTCTTATTATCTCAAATAATTATTTCTCAGTTGTCTTTAACTCCAAAATCTCTTAATTACGAAAATGTCATTACTTATCTTATTTTTCTCATAATTACCAAAATGGCACTACATTTTCTACTTTTAACATAATCACCGAAATGCCATCACCTTTTCTACTCTTTCTTAATTCCAACTTTACCCTTGGTTGACTTTTGATATTTTTTGCCAACTTTGACTTTTGGGTTGACTTTTGACCAAATTACCAAAATGTCCTTATTATTTGATGACATTTTATGCCCTAGGCTTTTTTTAATTAAAATGACCATTTTGCCCTTACTATATAGGCCAAATGACCATTTTACCCTTAGTCATTTTCACTTAAACTTCTCAAGACTAGGGACTTAGTCAATTATAATATTTCTTTCCTTTAGGCATTTTCCTCTATATTTTTCCTTATTTATGGGCCTTAGATTATCACATAATTTACTAGTCTAGCCTTTAGATCAAACTATAGAAATACGGATATTACATTGACCAGGTTAAAGGCACGCTAATAAGGTTGATCTAGGTCAACCCACCTTCGGCTCAACCTTCGGATGAGACTGGATCATGGTCAGGTTCACCGGTTTCCAGTTCGAACCCGTCGGTCTGGTGTGGTTTTCTATTTCATGTAGTTAAGGGACTGAATTACAAGTGAATCAAAATTTAATTATCACCGGTCTAACCCAAATGAATCCTGGTTTGAACCAATAACTCTTAAGCCGCTATATTTACTGGTTTTGAGCGGAGAGACGAGACTAGAAGAGTGCAATAAAATCATTTTATCCATATTTTGAAATCTCGTGTTAGGTCAATAACTTATTTGGAATTTGTTAAATTTACCAAACTGATTCGAAATCCCTTTTCAAGTAGAGATTTATATGGGACTCTTTCCAAGATAATTAATGCATTGATATATTTAATGAGGGTAAAAATGTAAAAATATTAGTTAAATATGCAAACATCTTTAAATATATCTTATGAATAAGATCAAATCACCATAAAATATTGTGTCTTACATATAAGACTCTTGCAACTTTAATATGAACACCACTCATTATTCATTAATATGAGGTTAACATAATTTAATCTTCTAAAAAAATAAACAAAATATAAAGATACACTATAACCAATCATAATTTTATAAAATAGGGGCATCAGAACTCCAAAAGAAAGACATTGTCTTAATTATATGAACAAAAAAGAGGGAAAATTAAAAAATGCAAGAAGATTTTTAATTATGTTTGAATGAGGAAGTCAAACTCATAACCCATTCAAGATGTTGAATCAATTCCTTACAATACTTAATGGTCCTGTTTGTTACGACGTTATAAAAACACATTTATATAAATCGAAAGAAAAGTTCTCCCATATGCCTACCATATAAATTGTAAATCACGTTAGAAAAGTAGTTTGTACCACTAATTTAAACCAACCCAATATTGATGAAGTCCTGAAGTATGAAAAAGTATTCTCCTCGTAATCTCTTTGCTCCAAATAGTAGTCCATTATTGCAAAACGGCATTTGAAAGGGAGCTTGCATTTTGGAGTCAAAAGTTTATTTCTCTATCTTCTATCACTCGTCAATTTTGTTAGTCAAAGATGATTTCTCTACCCTCTGTCATACATTTAAGTTGCCTCAATCTAAGTCCAAATCATTTTAATGAGTTGTGGTTCTAGCCCATACACATAAATCACATTAGTCATAGCCAGCAATTCATGTTATCCTACTTAACGACGTTGACTCAACCTCATCGAAGTTTACACTGTTAATCTTATATCTAAGTTCTTATAAAAATTTAAATATCAACATTTTGGATTGCACTTAAAACTTCTAAAAAAATATAGATAACAAAAGCAAAACTCATTAAAAATATTGACAATATGAAGAGTATTTCTCCCATAAACATGATTATAATTAAATATTCTTTTTCTAATTTTTATTTTTATAAATTTTTTATAAAATATTATTTGTGAAAAGATACAAAAGATAATAAAAACTGATATTTAAATAATAAAAAAATTTAATAAGTGCAAATATCCTCCTTTTGGTACAAGGTGCCGTCCGTAATTACTTCTTCTGGGGGTTAAAATTTAAAACAGAAAGAGAAAGAGAGAAGTGAGGATTATTAATTACTAATAACCTTCCCTTTAATAATTATGGATCCCAATCTGAATGTATTAAAGGTCAAGATTCACCTAAACTTATGCAAGTAAACGCACATCTCAATAATGCACGAATTATTATTGAATTCGTACACTTGTATGGATATAAAACTGGTTTTGCAGATCTTGCAAAGTGGATAAGCTCAAGTCAGTCCTTGACAGTTGTTTCAAGATTGAGTTTTCAGTTTGGTGTTGTGTTTCTCTTTTTAGTTTTTACTTATATATTTGGATTCACTTTTATAAAATAAACATAATTATTAAATATATTTCTATCATATATATTGTGAGAATTAGAACAAGGGTTATGGTGCAATTTTGCTATGGAAGTTTCTACTCATGAGGGTTGGATATTCAGAAATTATTTGAGGAGCAATTTTATTATGTAAGTAACAAAAATTGTTAGGGCAATATGAACTAGCATATTGAGTCTCATATGGAGTGTCACGTCTGAGTTAATAATCAAACTTAATTTTGAAAAAGGGTTTGGGTAAAATTACTACATTTTTATTACTTATAAGACAAAATTGATCAAAAAAACTTCTGTATATCCAACGCCTCTAAGAGGAAACTTTCGGGGAACAAAGGAGCTAGTAAAAAAATATTTATTGGAGATGATCTTGAAAATTAAAATTAATTGAAAGGATCAACTGTAAAAATAAAAATTTTAAAAAAAATATCATCCTATCCCAAGTGAAACTCCCTACATTCTAATACTACATCACTAATTTACCCATTATCTAACGAAAGAATAAAAAATATTTGAATTAATTCAAACTAAAATGAATTTCAAAGTTAATAAATAATTTTAATTAATTAAATTAAATTAATAACCAACAATAATTAGTTTGTTGTTATACTTTAATTAATAAAACACCTTTTCTTAATATATATAATGGGTTTATCAAGATTATAACATTTAGCAGCATTTTTTTTATTAATTTCATACTTTAGTTTATTTCATGTCAGTATGATTCCCATCGTTAGAATTAAATGAAATTAAATTATCTTCATTAATACAAGAATAAATCTAAAAGGGTTAAGTAGCATTTTATTACGGAAGTATACACGTTGGAGAACTGAGTATCCAAAAGTTTTCTTGGGACCACATTCACCCAGTAAGTTTATAAAACGCAGCATTTTTCACCTGAAGCAAGGGATCTTTAACGGACGTTTGTCTTCGTTCGAATAAGCCATATGTTATTTGAATGAATGTCTAATCTTCAGCGTAAAACTCATTCAATGAGTTTCAAATTCATTTAAATGAATGGTAAAGATTTTAAATTGTGTCTTGAAATTTCATTCGAATAAGTAGAAGATGAGACACTTCATTCGAATGAGAAAATTATTCATTAAATCAGCTTCTAAATCAAGTATCAAGTCAAATTCAAAATGATGTAACTTCTTCATTTTGATCTCTAAATTTGTCAAATGACTTATTGTTGAAAATCCATTTGAGTCTACTTTTAAATGAGACAAGTTTAAAATCAATTGGATATCTGGATTGAGAGATATCATCAAAAAACCGAACAAGTACCAAGAATAAACGTATCCTGATACATGTTCGGTTTTTTATTAGATCTCTTAATAAATATATCCAATGGTTGTGAAACTTATTTCATTTGAAAGTAGACTCAAAGAGCTTTGCAATGATAGGTTATTCGTTAAATTTGAAATCTAAATGTAGGAGATACATCTTTTTAAAATAAGTGGACTTTCTAAACCATCTTTTGGTTAAACGGTTTAGAAAGTCCATCATTTGAATCAACATAAAACTCAATAGAATCATTTTACCTTTTATAAATGATTTAGAAAGTTTAAACTTCAAAATATTGTAACTTCTTCCTTTGATCTCCAAATTTAACAAATAATATATAGTTGGAAAGCTCTTTAAGTCTACTTTTAAATGAGATAAATTTTAAATCAATTGGATGTCTATATAACATGTATCAGGAATAAATGTATTCCTGATACATGTTCGGTTTTTTGATTTTATCTCAATACATAAATCCAATGGTTGTGAAACTTATTTTATTTGAAAGTAAACTCAAAGATATTTCTAAGAATAGGTTATTCGTTAAATTTGAAGTGCAAACGGAGGAGATACAACATTTTGAAGTACAGACTTTCTAAACCATATTTAAGAAATACGGTTTAGAAAGTCTAAAATTGAACATGTTTTATCTCCTCCATTTCATCTCCAAATTATATCGTTGGAAATATATTTCAGTCTTCTTTCAAATGAGATAAGTTTGAAATCAATTGGATATCTTGATTGAGAGATATCATCAAAAAACCAAACTTATATCAGGATTAAATATATTCTTGATATATGTTCGGTTTTTTAATTATATTTCTCAATACACATATCCAATGATTATGAAACTTATTTAATTTGAAAGTAGACTCAAATTGTTCTCCAACAATATGTCATTTTTTTAAATTTGGAGTTGAAACAGAGGAGTTACAACATTTTAAAATTTAAAATTAAAATAGTTAGAAACCATGCTTTCTAACCATTTTAAGTATAAATTTCAAAATGTTGTAACTTCTTCGTTTCAACTCCAAATTTAAAATCGTTGGAAAGCTCTTTGCTTCTACTTTCAAATAAGATAAGTTTCACAACCATTAGATATTTGGATTGAGAGATATCATCAAAAAATCAAACATATATTAGGAATACACTTATTCTTGATATATGTTTGGTTTTTTGATAATATCTCTTAAACCACATACCTAATTGATTTCAAACCTCTTTCATTTAAAATTAGACTCAAAGATATTTTCAAAAATAGGTCATTTGTCAAATTTGAAGTTCAAATAAAGAAGTTACAACATTTTAAAATTAGAATTTATAAAGCATTTATTTTCATGAACCTAAAACTCATTCGAATTAACCTAAAACTCATTTAAATGAGTCTCGACTTTCTACACCATTGTATGAATGATTTAGAAACCATTCTTTTTAAGCCCTAGCCAGAAACTACGGTTTAGAAAGCATGGTTTTTAACCATTTTAAGTATAAATTTTAAAAAGTTGTAACTTCTTCATTTTAACTCTAAATTTAATGAATGCCCTATCGTTGAAAATCTATTTGATTTTACTTTCAAATGAGATAAGTTTCACAACCATTAGATATTTGGATTGTGCTGTGAGAACTTGGAAAGAGGAGCTTTGTGAGATCTTGATGGTTTATGTGAGTTTTTGCCCTAAACGCTGGAGAAATTGTGCTGTGCGATTTTGCTCTATATAACTGGTTTGAGGAAAGGTTTCATGTGGGTTTAACTATTTTATGTTAATTTATTGTTCTCAACTTTGATGGGCAAGCTAGTAACAACAATGTGTAGTATATGGTAATGGTTGAAAGGTATCTAGATATGTTTTAAATGGTGTAGTATGAAATATGAAGTTGTGTGCTCTGTTTTTGTGTTATGTGTGGTGTGTGTCTGGAAAAAATGGTGATGTAATGAAGATGGAGGTGAAAATGGAGGTGTGTGAAGAGTTAGGACGGAATGGTAAAATGTAGCAGATGAGGTTGTCAATAGAGGCGCGATAGTTGTCAATATGGCTGTCTAAGTTGTCAATAACAACTATATGATTGCTGGGTTGGTTTTATTGTAGATTGATAGTTGGTCAGTTTTAGTAGAGGTTGGGGCTAAATGAGTGGATATTAATGTGATTATCTCTTGGATTTCTTTATAGGTATGGTGCTTGAAGGGTGACATAGTGAAATGCAAAGTATAAAGTGTGGATATTGTTGAGAAGTGTTTGGGAATGGTAGCATGTGTGCTCTGTTTTTGTGGTGTTCATGCTCTGTTTCTGATTAAGAATGATGATGGAATGCAGACGCAGGTGAAAAAACAGTGGTGAGAAGGGTTGGTGGCTGAAGGTGAGAAGGAGTTGTTAATGCAGGCAGTGACAGTTGTTAATATGTTGGTAAGATTGTCAATAACAACTAAATGTCCTAAGGAAATAAAGTAACAAGTTGTTAATGTATGGGGTGAAGTTGTTAACGACATGTGTATTGTCCAGGTGGTAAGTCGTAATGGCAAGCTCGTCTACGAAAAATCTAGTATGCTTTGTTCATACAGGAGGAAAATTTGTGAGAAATGAAGCGGTTGGTTAAGTATGTTGGGGGAATTGTTAGATCAAGAATTATCAAAGAGGTTTAAGTTATGAAGAGTTGAAAATAATGGTAGCATCAATTGTGAGAAAAGACAACAACAATGTTGTGATAAATTCACCTTGACATTTGATACAAGCACATTCGTGGACCTTGTAGATGATGAAGGAGTTGAACATTTAATTAAATTCAATCAAGAAAGTGGGCATGTATATGTAGATGAGAAATTGTATATGATGTAATTATATTATGCTTGGGTCATTATCATTATTTTCACTAGTATACACATGGTTTTGTCATTAGCAGCGCATGCTGTTATCAATATAAAGACCTCATGTTGTCAACACTAGCACATTGTGTTGTCAATAGCAGCACATGGTGTTGTCAATAACCAGCGCCTCATGTTGTCAACATCAGCGCATGGTGTTGTTATTAGCAGCACATGGTGTTGTAATGACCAGCGTATGTTGTTATCAATATTATGACCTCATGTTGTCAACACCAGCACATGGTGTTGTCATTAGAAGCGCATGGTGTTGTCAATAACAGGACCTCATGTTATCAACATTAGCGCATGGTGTTGTCATTAGTTGCGCATGGTGTTGTCAATATAAGGACCATATGTTGTCAATACCAGCGCATGGTGTTGTTCATAGCAGGATCTTATGTTGTTAACATGATTCTATTGTTATTAGCAGCAACAACTCATAACTTGGACATTATACACTTATAAATCACAACGCAATGGACATAGCAGAATTGCACATAATACTCATAACTATTGATTAAATATGGAATTACATAATTTTTTGTACACAGAATTGTCAATGAAGTTGATAAACAAGAATTGTCAATCAAGCTCCTCGTCTAGTACAATAAACCTAAGATTCATTCTATCGCAGTTTTGCATTCTTTTGGTATCCCTCCAGTATAGGCATGACCTTTTGCCTATGTATGTTCTTTGGGTTAGTGACTAGCCACCATAAAACGCCAATCTTCAATTGGTGAAGCTCGTCATCCGAATAATGTGACATTGTGTAGCCGTCATCTCCCTCAGTACCATTCGAATAATCTTGTAGAAGCAATTTCTTTGAAATTACAGCAAACAATCGCCAAAAAAGTATTGAAGCCTAAGCTCAAAAATCTCAAAAATTTCTTAGAAATTACAGCAAACAATCACCAAAAAAATCATATGTTGTTAACTTTCCTTTTCGTCTACATAAAAACACTCGAATTGATTTGAACATGGATGGCATCTCTATGATCATTCAAGTACATGAACCAATGTCTCCATATGAAATTATCATGGAAAAAGCATAGTAGAAGAAAGCAAGATAACTCCAAGCTCTACTCTAGAATCCTCCTCCCTCTCTATTAGCCCCCTATTTATCAATTACAGCCTAATCAATTTCTTACAGGCAAACCCTCCAGCAGCCCCTGTTACAGGCAAACCCTCTTACAGGCAAAACCTCTAAGTATGGCCATCTACCGTCACACAACTAAACAAAGAGTGGACAACGCATCAGGGCATGATCAAGAATGAGAGAAATTATTCTATTTCTTGGGGCTAAGACATACCAGTATATGGGAATTGCACCACGGCCATAGCATTGGGCACCGGGAGCATAGGGATAGGTGTATTTGAAGTAGTCATCATAGTATGACTGACTTGGACTCATTTCATGACTATAGCAAAGACCCCAGGCAAAAGGTCTGCGAGTGGCCACTCCATAACCACCTGATATATGTCTATGATAAAATAAATTATATGAGAAGGAAAGGAAGATTACAACAAATGGCAGATATGACATTCTCCTTTAGATATGAAAACTAAAAAATACAAAAGGACAAAAAAGATACAAATAAAAAGAGTAACAGTTCAAAGTAAGACAATATTCTCAACGAACGAAGTTCACCACATTGATCTCAAACCATGAGATGCAGTTGGAAATATTTTGAAATTCAGCGTCTCTCCTTTTAATTTATTCACGAAGAAAAGTTCAAATACAAAAGCATAATCTCTACCTATTTGCATAACTAATCTACAGAAAAGAAAAATAACATTTAGAATACCCAATATTCCCATTCATCTTCACATTGTAGATTGGAACCTCCTTTAACAAAAAAGGCACAGTCAAAGCCCATTCAAGTTTTTCCAGGTGAATTATGCTTAGCAAAGAGATTCTCGAACTGGTAGGTCTGGAAGTAATTGGTAATCGTTAGATTACAACAATAAATAGACCATCCCTTACATTCCCACCCTTTGTCATAGAGCTTCTTCCCCTTGTGATACTTCACCAGAGGCTTCGTATTCGACTCATCTGCATTCACAACCACCGATGCCAGAGCAAGAAGAAACAAGAGAATCACACTCATTGGCAGCTTCGTTGTTCGATTCATCAAAAGTAACGGAACCAATGAAGATCAATTAAAACTGAGAAATCGCAAAAAAAGAAAAAAAACTCAGAAGTGAGGGCCTGATGGATGCGGGAAGGAGAAGTAAATCGGAAAGAAAGAGACTTCAAGGAAGGGAATGGAATGGGGTTCTGTCATCTGCGAGTGACTCAGAGAGTTCATAGAAACCATCAACAAGTCCGTAGAAGAACGAGGTGAAAGACGGTTCACACAAGTCACTTCACTATTCTCCGTCGAACCCACTCTTCCTGTGCAAATGAAGAAGACAAGCCATCTGTTTTTCCTTTTCAATCAACAACGACATAATTGTATTTTTCCTTCACAAATTAATTCCCCAATAATACCTTGAGACTTATGGATAAATATTTTTAACATTGGGACCTTTTGATAACTATATCCCTGAAATAATATGATGCAATGCTGATCTGATTTATTGATTGAAGGAGTTGTACATATATAGAAGGGAGAAACCCTAACTGAATACTAGAATCCCTATATTCTAGGTAACAATAATCCCTATATCCTAGGTAACAATAATCCCTATATCCTAGGTAACAATAATTCAAATTTTGAATTAAATAACTAAATACATAATTAATAAATACTAAATTATCTATTATG
>JANTPZ010143181.1:0-11884 GCA_025593235.1 Vachellia pachyceras | reverse complement strand
AAAAAAAAGAGATATTTTTAGTGATTCTATAGGATGAGACATGATTTATGGAAGAAAGAAATCGAGATTTTAATAAATGTTTGATGATATTTGATTTTTATGATTTTTGAGGATTTAAAGATAACAAATTTTGGGAATTTTTGGTGTATTGGTTATAATTTTAAGAAGTACAATAGAACTATTGGATGATAAAAGTGAGATTGAGATAAAGAATTTGAATTATAATTATAGGTGGAGAATTGTTGGAGAACTTAAAGTATAGAAAGAAAATGAGTTTTATTTAAATATATATATATATACACACTTATTTTATTAGCATTATATTAATGTGTAATTTAATCAATTGTGTAGAATAATTGTGTTTTTGTAACTTGAGCTTTGGGCTTGGATTATTGTGGTATTGCATATTTGCTTTAGCATGAGATAACTACATTTAATATATTTTATAAGTTTAACATCGCTTATAATATGTTTTGGAAAATATCCTTTGAACTTTATAGTGTTTTCTCTACCTTCCTGTGCTCGTGGTCATTTTATGATATTTTGATCAAAATTACCAAAATGCCCTTGAATTTCATAAATGGCACTTAGGTCCCAAATTCAAAAATATCACTTGGCCCCTAATTGAGCTTTATTTGTATTAATTTTCTACTTGAATTTCCAAAGTCCTAGAGTCAATTTTAGCCCATACATGATCCTTCTGTGATTAATTTGAGATTAGGAGTTGTTGAGTACATAGGCCATGAATAATGATGTTATTGAGCTTAAATTCGATCATGAGCAAATGATACTGCAAAGTTGTGCTATTTCATTTCAGGAACTCTATGCAAAAGGGCAAGGGAAAAAGCTCTGGAGAAGTTCACCGCGACGCAATTCATATTTGCCGCCGCCAAAGTTCAAGCAAGCAAGCAATGAACTCTCTGGAGAGGTTCGCCACGGCGAAACCTAAAGTTAGCCGCGGCGAATATCACGTATCAATACCAGATTTTTACTCCAAATGGAAATTAACTCGATCAAGCTTTAGAGATCCGACCCAGAACGTTTTAAACACACCAAGTAGGGTATTTTTGAAAGGAGAGAAGCAAGGAGTTGGAAAGGAGGCAGAAACACACACATACACATTTTTCTCTCATCTCTACACACATAAACCCTACCTACTCCATTTTCACCGTCATCCATCCATCTATCATGCCTCAACCATCCACAATGAGTTTGATTCCATCTTCCATGAGTAGCTGAGCATCTCCATCCTCTTAAAGATGAAGTGAGTCGGAGTTCGAAGTGCCGAAAGGGGAGTATTTACTTTCAATCTATATATATATTATGGATTACTTGGATTTCGAGTTGGACTTTGTAATTTGTGTGTAAAAGCTTGGTCTTGGTTGAGCCAAACTTGGATTATTGTGTATTGAGTTGTTTTATGATTGACAAAGTAAAATGGAGTTCATTTTGCTTATTCAATAAAATCTTGTTGTTCTCTTCTATCATCCTAGTTGTGCTTGGTTTTAGAGTAAGCAATGTATGGAGTTGATTTTGTCTCTTTATGATTTCCGTACACAAACTAAGTGGTCTTAAAGGATTTCATGGATTGGAGTTCAATTCATGAGATTTCTAACCCAGTGAGTTGTTGGAGTTTTTAATTACGAAACTTAGTGCGAAAGTCAATACTTTCCCTAATCTTTTGCGCACCATGGCGGCGAAATTCATTTTCAAGAAGAACATACTATCACACTCCCTTTTCAAATCCAAATCTGTCTTTACTTTTCTTTTGCTCAAAAAATACCAAAAACAAGTTTATTTTGTAATTACCTTAGGTATATAGCATAACTTGACTTGAAAGCCGACTGCATTTTCATCACAAGCATAATCACAAGCTAAGGACTATTGGTACACATTAATAGCTTCCGGAGAGAACGACCCTAGGCTTGTCACTATACAATCCTTGGAAATCACAATTAATATTCCTGATCTATTTTCAAGGCTAACCAGCAACCTAAGTTTACAATTTGTGGCTTAGTCGGATCAAGAATTTGGCGCTGTTGCCGGGTAGGCTAAGTGGCATTAGTTGTTGGATTGTGTTTTTGTTTGATAGGTTTACACCTTTGTTGATAGTATAGGATTAGCTTGTTTATATTTTAGCATTGCATAGTAGTATACACTTGTTTATGTTGCATTCTGCATAAGATTCGCATTTCCGCTGTGATTAACTTCATTTTTCGTCACGACGAACGTGAGTTTTCTCAAAGAAATTCTTCTCGGGAACTGTTCGCCGCGACCAAATTTGAAATTAGCTGCGACCAAAATTGCTTTTCTAAACGAGAGATCCCTCTCGGGAACTATTCGCCGCCATGTAAATCCACTTTCACTGCAGCCAAACTCCACTTTTCACACTTCATTTACTTCATTCATCTAATTTTCAACACATATGTACACTACAATCATACATACCTTTCATACACACTTGTTCATACACTTACACACAACCATTCCATTCATTTTTGAGTTGTTTGTTTTGAGTTGTGTTAATTTTGCTCTTGCCTGGAATTTTTCTATTGTATGCCCAAAAAGAATCAGCTTGAACCTTTTGATCCCGAAATTGGGAAAACATTGAGGGAGAGACGTAGGGCCAACAAAAGAACAGAGAAAGGCAAGGTAGTTAGAGATTTAGGCTTAGAAGTAGGAGAGTTTAGTTTAGGGCAATTAGATATATTAGGAGTCTTTAGGAGAAATTATGGCTGAAAATGTACCAAACCCTCAAAATAGAAATACGAATGAGAATCAACAAGGGAATGGTAATAGAAGAAATGGTGAAGAGGAAAGAATGGGGGAGAATAATGGAAATAATAGAAGAAGAACTATAAGAGAAGCCACAACATCTGATGTTAATTATGATCCATTTACTGCTGCTTGCCTAAATTATGATGTGAATTTTGAAGTTGGTACAATTTTTATAAGCCTAAATAAGATGAGAAGAGTCAACTCCCTGTGTGCCTTCAGGTAACCGACTAAGGTGGTCAGCTACATGATTCTCTTCTCCAGCTCTATCTCTAATCTCAATATCAAACTCTTGCAGCAATAAAGCCCACCTCAGCAGTCTAGGTTCAGACTGAGGCTTCTTAAATAGGTAACGAACCACTGCATGATCTATAAAGACAACCACTCGAGAGTTTATTAGATATTGCTTGAACTTATCCAAAGCAAAGATAATAGCAAATAGTTCTTTCTCTGTAGTGGTATAATTGACTTGAGCTTGGTCAAGCGTTTTAGAGGCATATGCTATGACTCTAGATTGTTTCTCCTCCCTCTATCCAAGCATAGCACCTATTGCAAAGTTAGAAGCATCACAAGATAATTCAAAATTTGAATTCCAATTAGGTGTAGTAAGAATAGGAGGTGAAACGAGCATAGATTTCAAAGTGTCAAAAGCGTGTCAACACTCATCATCAAATTTAAATCCAACATCCTTTTTCAACAAGGTAGAAAGAGGCAATGCAACTTTACTAAAATTCTTAATAAAGCGCCGATAGAAACCTACATGTCCTAAGAAAGATCTCAAGTCTTTTAAACAAGTGGGGTAAGGAAGAGATGAAATAACTTCAATTTTAGCTCTATCAACCTTTATCCCTTTTTTTGGATATAAGATGACCTAAGACTATCCCTCTATCAACCATGAAATGACACTTTTCAAAGTTTAAAACCAAATTCTTTTCGATACACCTCTCAAGAGCTCACTCTAAACTATCTAGGCATTCATCAAAGCTTTCACCGTATACAGTGAACTCATCCATAAAAACTTTCATATTTTGCTCTAAAAGATCACTAAATATCGCCATCATACACCTTTGAAAGGTGCCTGGAGCGTTACACAACCCAAATGGCATCCTTCGATAAGCAAAGGTACCAAACGGGCATGTAAAAGTAGTCTTGTCCTGGTCTTCAGGAGCAATCGGTACCTGAAAGTAACCAGAAAATCCATCTAGAAAACAATAATGAGACTTCCCTGAAATTCTCTCCAACATATGATCAATAAAAGGTAATGGAAAATGGTCCTTTCTTGTAGCATTATTCAATTTTCTATAATCTATACACATTCTCCATGCATTTTATACCCTAGTTGGAATTAATTCATCATTCTCATTTTTCACTACCGTGATACCGCTTTTCTTTGGTACTACTTGTACTGGACTTACCCACTCGCTATTAGATATGGGATAAATGATCCCAACATTCAATAGTTTAGAGACTTCCTTTTTAACCACATTTAGAATAAGAGGATTCAATCTTCTCTGTGGTTGCCTAACTAGTTTGGATTCTTGATTTAAAAGGATCCTGTATGTTGAAATTGAGGGATTAATCCCTAGTATATCCCCTAAAGACCATCTTATAGCCCCTTTATGACGCTTTAACACAGAAATCAATCTTTCTTCTTCTAAGCTACTCAAAGAATTGGAAATAATGATATGTAATTTAGAATCAGTAGCAAGAAAGACATATTTCAAATTAGGGGGAAGGGGTTTCAATTCTAAATCAGGAGGTTGCACAATAGAAGGAACCAGTTCTTTCGTATCAAGTGCTTTTAATGCAAGTAGCATGTCTATGTGGCTTGGGGAAGGAGATAGAAGCTCAACATCCTTTGTATGTCCTCCACTTCCCAACTCAGTACTACTCTTAGAAAGCATTACTGGCATAACTTGCATACCAACTTCTTTTCCGTCAATGCCCACAGAATCAACAAACGTACCTTTCTCAAGGCTATCATCAGGTGTATTGTTGAAAGTAAGTTCACAGTCAATATTAGATGATGCATCAAAATCATGAGAGATGGAAAGGAGGCAATTAACTTCTAAACAATTAACGCACACCACGTCATCATAACATGAGCGAAAAGAAGAAGAATGAGGGGTAGATAAACAAGCATCATCATGCTCAACAATCTCATCATGTTGACTATATTCATGCAATTCATCAACATCATCAACACAATCAATCAAATTAACACCTAAGAATGAGTAATCTGCATAACCACGAGTCATAGCATCAGAGATGTTGAAGGTAATCTCTTGATTACCAAAGCCCATATTAATCACTCCATCTTTCACATTAATTTAGTCTAGGCTGTTCTAAGGAAAGGTCTTCCTAAAATCAATGTGTTATCAGCGTTAGACTCATCAGACATATCTAACACATAGAAATCAGCGGGGAACACAAGACCTTTTACTTGTACAAGAACATCCTCAAGAAATCCCTTAGGGTACCTCATGGTCCTATCAGCTAGGCCTAGCACAACACTGGTATCTTTTAACGTATGGATACCTAAATTATCATAAACAGATGTAAGCATAACATTTATGGCTGCACCTAGGTCTAGAAGAGCATGAGAGATATTTGTCTTGCCTATGGTATAGGGAATAGTGTAGGAACCTAGGTCTTTACATTTAATAGGTAACTGTGGCTTGAAAATAGCGCTAACACTAGACCCTAGTTGGATTCTCTCACTATGCCTATACTTCCTCTTGTTTGTACACAAATCTTTCATAAACTTAGCACACTTAGGCATCTTTTTAACCAATCAAGTAATGGAACATTAACCTCAAGTTTGCTAAACATTTCAAAAAGCTCATCGTTATCCTTCTTTTCATTAACTTTTTTACTCATAAGATAAGAAT
Organism: Vachellia pachyceras; assembly: GCA_025593235.1. Taxonomy (NCBI): domain Eukaryota; kingdom Viridiplantae; phylum Streptophyta; class Magnoliopsida; order Fabales; family Fabaceae; genus Vachellia; species Vachellia pachyceras. Next base: position 6,218 of record JANTPZ010143181.1, on the reverse strand, counting down.
GAGGAAAAGGCAAGTCAGAAATATTTACCTCATCACCCTTAGAAGGTGACCCTTTATTCATTTGGCCTTGCTTAGCAGCAATGGACTCTTCTTTCTCTTGAACAATTGATTGCTCATGTGATTTCTCCAAGAGTATCTTCTCTTCAATACTTTTGGATTGAATGGATATCTCTTGAGTAGCATTGGGGATGTCTCAAGTGGCTTTTATAGGAGGAGACTCAACTTCTATCTCTTCATCAACTATTTCTTCATCTTCATCATCATCTTTGGATCTTACCTCCTTCACACCAATTTCCTTACCATTTCTTAATGTAACTGCATTCAGAGATTTAGGATTTATCACACTGTTGGAAGGCATCGATCCACTGGCCTTGGCCTGCTGTTCACTCACCCCATTTGACAACTTAGTGATGTAGGAAGTCAAATTAGAAGTTTTAGTTTCCCAATGCTCCATTCTGTTCTCTAAGGCTGCAAATCTAGCTTCAGATTTAGCTTCGGATTTAGATATGTGCTCAGTCATTGCTTCAATGCCCTTGAGAATTATTGAGAAATGCTCATCATCTTTAGACTGTGTTGCTGTGGGGTAGACATGGCTCTAGAGGATTCACCTTGTAAACCTCCATAGTAAGATTGCCCTTGGGTAACCATATTTCCTTGAAACCCTTCTTGAATCTGCCTATTATTATTTCCTCCCCATTGAAAATTAGGATTAGCTTTCCACTATTCGTTATATGTATTTGAATACGGATTCCATTGTCTAGATTGATTAGACCTTCCTCGATACATGGCAGAAACTTCTTCATATCTGTGAGGATAAGCAGCAGAGATATGCATAACAGAATTACAATGCTCACAGCTAGGTGCAGCTATCTCCATGTTCTTAGGGTTCCAAGTGTCAATAGAAGAAGTGTGACATGTAAGCTGATTCAATTGTGTAGTTAGTGCAGCAATCTGAGAAGTGAATGCGTCCAATTGTGGAATATGGACTGAATAGGGATTAACATGCATTGCATTGATATTCTTAGATTCTCTTATGTTATACTGTTGATGATTCAAGGCCATTTTCTTAATAAGATTCCATGCCTCCTCAGCAGTCAAATCAATGAGAGAACCCCCTGAAGCAGCATCTAGCATCCCTTTATCTTGAGTTTTGAGCCCATCATAAAAGTATTGAACTAACTGTTCATCTGGGATCTGATGGTGCTGACATCTGGAAAGCAAGTCTTGAAAACGGTTCCAGTAATCATAAAGTGACTCATCATAGTCTTGCTTTGCAGAGTATATCTCCTTCATTAATGTATAAGTTCGAGAAGTAGGGAAGTATTTCTCCAAGAATGCCTTTCTGAGGTTGTTCCAGTTGTGATAAGCATTTTCCATATACATAGGCAAGCTTATGTACTATTCTCGTGCTTTTCCCTCCAGAGACAAATGAAATACCTTCTAAAGAACTTCATCAAGACTAGCACCAACTGGTTTCATGCTAGAGCATATCATAGAGAGAGATTTCAAATGCTTATACGGGTCCTCACCTGTCTAACCATAGAACTTAGGTAGAGAATTAAGTAGTGGACCTTTGATTTCAAAATTAACATCAAAATTAGGGCATGCAATATTAAAAGGATCATAATTTGCATCAGAAGTAGTAGCTTCCCTAATGGTCCTTCTCCTAGGGTTACCCCCATTATTCTCAATATTCTATCATGTTCCACATTATGTCCGTTACCAGCAGTAGGATCATTAACTCGCTCCATTATATCAGTTAAATCAACTATCAAATGTAGATCAGTTGAATTGTCTATTTCAATCTCAAGATCTTGTCTAACTTCTCTTAAAGATCTTTAAAGTTCAGAATTAGATGGAACTAGAATTTTAGCTCTACCTCTTGGCATAAATGATCAATCAATCAAAACAAAGTGAATATTTTTTTTTTTTGAATGTTTTTGAAAATTGAAAAAAATAACTCCAATCAAGTTACTTGACACTTAATTACTAAGGAATCAATTTCTTGGCTCCCCGGCAACGGCGCCAATTTGACGAGCGGATCTTTAGTCGCCTTAGATCCGCGTCAAAAATAATTTAACCGAATTAATGTAGTATAGCACCAATCCGGGTCGTGTTCACTTTGAGGAGCCGAAAATGAAATTAATTCCTAATAATTGAATGCAAGTAACCTAAACTGAAATTAAAATACTTTTTTTTATTATTTTTTTATGAAAACAATTGGAATGAATTTTGATAAAAGAAATAGAAAATGGAATATATGAATAAACGGTGATAATAGTCAATCCTCCAATTCAACAACGTGGGCAATCATCACTTCAATAGATATGGGAGTTAAAATAATGAATTAAAGAATTATAATTAAGCTTTAATCCAACAACCGAGCCACCTCGAATTGCCACAAAATATTTTCCAAACTTCCAATTTACTAACTGCCAACAGAATAGTAAAGAGGAATTAAGGATAATAAAACCACTGCTTAATTGTAACTCTTAAATTCAAATAATAGAATTGAAGCTAGCAAAAGATTATTTGATCCAAGATTCTAAGCCACCTTAGAAAATCACAAAATGTTAACTCTGAAATCAATATAAATGTCATACTAGAATATTATAATTGAAATCAAAGTTAAATCAGCCCAATATCAATTGCTAAACAATAATTCAGTCACAATAATCTCCAAAATAAATCCTATCAAACAATAGAAATTATTCCAATAATTAGAAAAACTATCCTAAGACCTAGGAATTGTTAAACAATTATTGGACAGGAAATTAAAGTAATTAAAACTCCCCTTTGAAGAATCAAGCTCCTGCCATTGTTGTTGAATCAGAGAATTAAAGAAATTAGCTAAGAATTGCCATCAAGAATTCCATGCTACTGTGTGCGTATTGTTCTTTCATGTGTGGATGGGGCTTCATGTGTGTGGCGGAGAAAACGCTGATGTGCTCCCTCAGAGAAGGCGTCGCTATGCTGTGATGAATTGAATCAATTGCCTCAAATTAATATGCCCCTGGTTTCAATCATGCTTGGAATTAATTGATGAATGCTTATGTGTGTGCGCCGCTGGAATTTGATGGAATTATGAATCAGTGACCGCTGTGTGTTTTCTCTCTCCGTAAGTGGATGGGAATTTCTAAATATATAGGTGTGGCTATTAGGTTTTGTGTTTGTGCCGCCATGTATCTGCGCCGCTTTCAATGAATTATCTCTTGCCTTCAATAATGCTTGTGTCGTCGGATTTTGAGCCCATGGAAAATGATTTGAATGAATATCGCCGCTTGAAGTGAATCTCCAGCGTGAATTCCTTATCTCGTCCTGGCAAAACAATTATATTATATTATATTATATTAAAATAAATGGATTTGTTGTGGTCCTTGGTCTAAATTTTAGACTCAGAATCTTAGATTTCTTAATTCAAATTCAAAATCAAGATTTACTAATTTGAATTCAGAATCTTCTAAGATTATATTGATAGATATATTAATTCAAATTTATCTTTTGATATCAATTTCTTCCACAAATACCTTAATTGGCTTAAATTTCCATATAATAATCATTAATCATAATTAATGCAATTAAGTTCAATAAAAGCCAAACAATAGCACTAAAATCCCCCAAAATGATGTAAATTCACTTGATAAAATATGATTATTTCAATAGGTCATGTACAAAGTGCTTGATCACATATATGAATAAGACATACTCTCTCCTTCCTCGTCAACTCTCTCTTGTATTGTTCATCTCTATCAATCTCTTCTTCTACCATTCTCTCCTTCTACTATCATCTCTTTTATTTTATAACAAAAAGAGTATTTAGCAATGATTTATTAGTAGCGGTTACCAAAACCGTGACTAAATCATAAATTTTGTAGCAGTTTTAGGTCAAAACACTATTAATTTACGATGACAATTTGGGAATGAATTTAGTAGCGGTTTAAAACCGCTACAAAAACGAAGCCAAAATTGGTAGTGGTTATGTTGCAAATTGCAGCGGTTTCAATAAAGGTCAACCATTGCAGAAACGAAAAGTCATTAGTGGCAATGACATGTGTAGCGGTTTTAAAACCCGCTATTGATTTGCATTGACTTTTGTAGCAGTTTGTTCAAAAATAACGGCTGCAAAAACAAAGAGTCTCTAACTTATCATTGGTTTAAACAAATCGCTACTAAAAAGCATGATTTCCCAGTAGGCGCGGTAAGTTTGCAACGGTTGGGGTAGCGGTTTTGTTCAAAACTGCTACTAATTTGTATCAGTTTGTCCAGAATCGCTACTATAATGCCTATATAAACCCCTCCCTCCCCTCATTTCGTCACTTTCATTTTTTTCGAAGACATCATATCAGTGAGATTTATAACTTTATTTCCCTTCATTTATAACTTTATGACTTTTCTAAAAACGTTTTTTTTAGAAATTCACCTTTATTTTTAAAGGTTTGTTTTAAATTTTTTTAAAAATTATTTATTTAATTTTATTATTTTATTTAAATTAATTTTTTAAAATTAATTTTTTTCAGATGGCTGATCAAGATCCTGGTCAAAGGCAAGGAAGGAGGCTATTATCCCAGAGGATGGAAATGTTTAGGAGGAGGGTGGCGTGATGTTGAGCGTCGACGACTTCGACATCGGCGATATCAACATCCCAGTACAAGAGGCTGAGATGTTTGAGGACCAGGAATCAAGAGGGAGCAAGGATTCCAGCACCCTTCTGCTAGTCGATCCACTGGGTTTAAGGTGGACGTTCAGGGTAAATAAACAATTAATACATTATTTAATTAAAATGATTTATTTTATTTGTTTATTAATAAAGAAATATTTTATGAAATAATTGTATAAATTCAATTTTCTGAACCGACAGGGGTGACGGTGACGAAAAAGCTCACACTGACGGTCAACCCTTCAACCGCTACTTGACTGAGCTGGGCAGGAACTTCCTACAGTTCGACATCAGCCTGAGACCTGAAAGAGGATCCAGCAGAGCCTGAAGAACGTTGTATGGGAGAAAATGAAGGTACAATTTACATTATTTAAAGTGTTGTAATTATTATTGATTAATAAATAGTTTACTAACTTTTATTTTGAAATTTGTCGTACGAGATGTGCACAAGGACTTCCCATCTCGAAGATGGGGGAAGGGTGGAAGAACAGGTAGAATCGCCTGTACCACAAAAGGAGTGGGACAGGATGAGGATGATTTAGGAGTTGGAGGTGGACGTCCCAGACACGGTCGATGCGACAGACTGGGCCAGGTCTGCCCGGTTCAGGAGGCCACCGGAGCAGCAGGCCGTGTCGAGAAAGCTGTGTGGAGCCGGTCCCAGCAGACGATCCACCATACGGCAGGATCGAAGCCATTCTCCGTCGCGTACTCAGGGTTGGATGAGGCTGCACAGAGGGAGGGATGGAGGGCGACTTACAGGGAGATGTTTGTAGCAACCTACAGACACACAGATGGATCTCATTTGACACAAGAGACTGAGGAGATCATTATCAGTATTTTTAACTTTATAATTAATTTTTAAATTTGTAGTTTATATAATTATTTAGTAATTTTACAGTTAATTTTTAAATTTTATAAATAATTTGAAATTAGTAATTTTATAATTAATTAGTAATTTCATAATTAATTTTTAAATTGTATAATTAATTTTTAAATTAATAATTTTATAATTATTTAGTAATTTTGATAATTATTTTATAATTAATTTTACTAAGTGAAATTGCAGTATTTTAGGGGATTTTAATGATATTCTTCAACTTTTATTGAGCTTAATTTCATTAATTATGATTAATGACTATCATATAGAAATTTAAGCTAATTAAAGGTATTTGTGGAAAAAATTGAGATCAAAAGATAAATTTGAATTAATAATTTTTCAATATAATTTTAGAAGATTCTGAATTCAAATTAGTAAATCTTGATTTTGAATTTGAATTAGGAAATCTATGATTTTGAATTTAAAATTCAAATCAAGGACCACAATCAAATCCATTTATTTTATATTATTTCATTTATTATATTATATTATATTATTAGTTTATTATTTGTTTGCTTTGATTTTTTTTTTGTTGCCCGCCCGGTTCACCGGAGCTTCTCTCCGACTACGTCCGGACCCGACCTATGTCGCACACCTGGCATGGTGGGTGAGTCTCCCAACGGTGGCTGCTGCATACACAAGGCTCGAACCCGAGACCTTGCTTAAGCTGGAACAAGCCGCTTA
>JANTPZ010143180.1:0-14145 GCA_025593235.1 Vachellia pachyceras | reverse complement strand
TCAAATCTTTCTTTCTTTCCTTTTTTCAATTACAAACCAATCGATATGGCCATAACCAACCTTGCTTCTTCTTCTCCTCCTCCTCCTCCATTTGTGGCTCTGCATCTCCCATCCACTCCTCGCCTTCTTCCCGCATTTTCTCCCTCAATTCCTTCTCATAGTACTGCTCCCTCTGCGTTTTGGCTCAGAACTCGTGCTATGGGCGCCGATTTGCTCGGTGATTTTGGCGCCAAAAACCCATTTCCTGCTGAATTGGAAAGCCAGTTCGGAAAGAAAGTGTTGGGTAACAATGATACTGAGCAAAAAATCCTTATCCGCAATCTCTCTGCTCTTTCCCTTGCCCAGCAACAGTGCTCTCCTGTTTCGCCTTTGCAGCCTCCCATGTCTGAGTTATACATGAGCTGGAACGAACCTGACAAACTGGGCGTGAGTAGGAGCCGGAATGAGGATGATGAGTGGAGCTGAGCGGGAAAGGGGAAGACTGAAATGAGCTTTTCGAGCGGGAAAGGCAATGGCCGGAAGAAAAAGAGAATAATGGCTGAGATCAAATGGAAGGTGGCGATGAAGAAAAGGGATTAGTGAACCGGTGCGTTCCATTGATGGGAGCGGACACTGCGCGAATGATTAGCACTGAAACTGGATCCTCTTTGTACTCAGTGAGGCCCCATGCACAAGCCACCTTGGAACCTTGTGACACCAAATTCTCTTGAAACATATTACAATATACCAACTAATAACTCCCAACACCAATTCTCGGTATAAGAGTTAATTAACTTTTTTAAAATATTGAGAAACATAATTATCTCATATATTTATCACTTCTCTTTAAATTAATTTACCTTTATTTTAAAATATATATTACAATTAAATAATTTATTTAACTTTCTTTAATATCTTTGGAAAGTAAATTTATTCTTACCTTAAGGGTTAGATGTAGTATTTTTTTTCTTGCAAGTCATTTACTAGTTTTCATTGAGCATTAAATATTTTTTCAATGTATGCCTACGTTCCTCTAATCATATTCATAGGCAGAGAAAATCAAAATTTTAATATTATTTTTAAGTCGTTTTATTAAGTTTTTCATATCAATATACAGCTTTTATCTAATTTATCGTTGCATTAACTTTATTCTCATGGGTGATAATATATCATAAATGAGAGTAAAGTTAAAAGGTTGTTTAATCTTAAGACAACGGAGTTAATAAAGTTTAAAATTTTTTATATGTAAAAAATGTTGATAATAATTTATAAAAAGCATCATAAGAGCATTTAATAAGGATGATGAAAGAGTGTAATACTTAACAATAACATTGTATTTAAGTTTTGTATAGTTAATAAACAATAATATTAGATATCACTTAAGTTTTAGTAGAAATTTAATGCTTTTATTGTTTTATTAGCATATTAGAATTGATAAGAAGTCAAGACTTGAAAAGGTGGATTGAGTTCAACCAAACACCACTTTACTTGCTATGAGAATAAATATATCTCATCGTTTTGAAAAACGCGTTATATATATGTGACATATGGTTGACAAAGTTGAACAGGTACACGATAATGACATGGAAAGAGATTGCCATTATTATTAAATACAAGGATTCACAATATAAATTGTGCCTTGATTTCTAAGATGAGATGTTAAAATTAAAATTGGTGTACGAACATATTCTTTTTTTTTGGTAAAAAATTTTATAGGAAGCGGTCGAACTCACTTACGATCCAAGGGTAGAACACCTAACTTATGATCCACCGGAATTTGTCCCTGTGGATACTGGAGCAATTAAGCAATCCCTTTAATTAGCCACACAAGTAGATCAACCCAACTTCACTTGGCTGTGGTGATACCTTCCAAGAGTTACAACTGAAGCTACAACAAAGTGGCACTCCCCAAAAGCGAACTCTCTTCTTTTAGGTGAGACCACTAACTCATTCCTTTTACAAGTTGAACCATATACGATGGGTCGATGTATTCGTCTTTATGCAATTGGGGTGATCTATAAATGGGACTCAAGTCTAACTCTTGAGCATAAGAAGAAGAAAAGAAAGACTTCACGTTAATCCCTCTTAATGACCATTGGTCACAGCATCTCTTTTATTCTAGTCTAAAATAAATATTAAAAAAAGTCAAATCAACTTTGTGCAATAAAGGTTAAAGTATATTTTTAGTCATTTATGTTTGCGTCAGGTTTCATTTTAGTCCTTTAAGTTTAAAAATTTCACTTTCAGTCCATCAAACTTAACGCCATTAATTTCTCTTAACGGAAAATGATGACTCATCAAATTTAATCGAAAACTGTGTAATAAAACGTTGACAAAGCATACTCACATTTTAATTATAATTTAATAATATAATAAATTTAATATTTTAAATCGTGTAAAATAAAAAATTATTTAAAATAACAGCGTTTAATTTGATGGATCAGCAATTTCCGTTAGAAAAGACTAACGGTGTTAAATTTGAGGGACTAAAAGTGCACTTTTTAAACTTAAAAGACTAAAGTGAATCCTGGACAAGCATAAAGGATTAAAAGTATACTTTAACCTGCAATAAATGAACATATCTTGCATTCTAAAATTAATATAATGGTTAATGTTTTTTTATTAAATTATAAATGAGTTAAAAGATAAAAATACTCTTTTTTTTAGCCGTATCTGGCGCTCGCAACTTATATTTTCTTTGATTATTTACTTTCTTTTAACTCTTTTAATTATCCCAAATCGAAAAGAATTCATTTTATTGAGCATCAAATTAAATAAGACGAAGTCTAATGAAATAAATAACAATTTGACACGGTTGAGAACTATTTTGCTTATGCGTATAATTTTTTCTACAAATACAAGTTTGTCTTGAGATGCATTGATTTTAATTTTCCTCTGAAATAAATTCTTTTCAATTTAATTGTTGATACGGAGTTATATTTATGCATGCATTGAATTTTTTTTTAATGAATAATTGATAGTTAACGTGGTTAGGTGGAAGGAATCTTTTTGGAGGATGGTACTTTAGAAGTATCACATTTTAATAGCTTATAAATTTAAAAATATCACAACTAATATGAAATATTATATTTGAACGACTAATTATAAAAGATCAAAAAAATGTCAAATAATTAAAGAGAATATAAATTCCGGGTGTTAAACATCTCTAAAAATTTTTAGGATATTTTTACCCTTTAATTCTTGCATAATTTGGTTAATTTGCCTATCACAGAAAATTTACCATGTATTTTTGCCCTTCAACCCACTTTTATGTCAAACATTCTGAAGAAGTATTATTTATGGATTATGAATGCTTCGGATTAAAATGTGTACAAGTGAATGCAAATCTAATTTAATTATTAACCACTACATTGAGTTATTAATATATATGAGCCGGTGGATTTTTTTACAGATTAAAAATGTTAAATACATTACTTTAAAGTGTGTGTATAATATTTCTCTAAATTAATTTGATTGACTTATAAGATAGTATATAAGTTAATTATAAATATAAATAAATACTTTTAAATAATTTATTTAACTTCCTTAACATTTTTAAAAATAAGTCAAATAGATCTTATATTAAAAATTTATTGTTGTAATTACTAACTAAATTTGGAAAATCCAAGAAACTTTTCCATAACTATCCAACATGTGCTCTTTAATATAATCGTCAATTAATTTGTGGTTGAAACTTTTTCATAACTATCCAACTTGCACTCTTTAATATAAACTTCCATGGAAAATCAGTGAAATATATATTTTTAATATCTAGTATTATCTGCACTCTTTAATGTAATCGTTAATTAATTTTTTGGAAAGAATGAAAAGTTTACATAAATTATTTAATAATAACATATATTCTAAAATAATAATGATGTCTATTATTATATTATATATTAGTTTATAAATTAATAAAATTAATTTAAAAATAATAAATATATAAGTTAATTAACTTTTTTTATTCTTTAAAAAAAAGTCAAATAACTTTATCTTAATGATTAAGTTTTCGTACTTTTATTTTGTGCTAAAACGTGTAAAATCCCCTAAACTATTTAACACTTAAAATTATCATTGGAGTTAACAGTTTCTTCACATTGTATTTTTCTATAAATTTTATTATATACTTTGTTATTTGAAAATAACAGTTGGCATTTCAATTATGAATTTAAATGCACAATACATTTTATTCAAAAATACTTAAAAATATTTTAAATGATTTTTTAAGTATTTAATAATTTAAATACTTTTTATTTAAAAAATAAAGTGTTAAATAAATAGCTTAAATACTTTTCAAATATTTTGTATTATTTTTAAATTTTTAAAATATTTATAAGTTAATTAAAATAAAGTGTTATTTTTGAAGTGAGATGATATGTAATACAAAGTAAAATATAATAAAATTCGTTAACTTTAATGGTAACTTTAATAATAATGGATATTTGATAGATAAAAGATGAAGGATCATGATCTTTAATTAAACTTTTAAATGTGGGGATGTTATATGCAATAGATCCAATCTTCAAAGGGTTTTGTATGTTTAAGCTTTTATTTTATCATAATTTTTTGCCAACTTTATCATAATTTAACAATTATTTTTTCATATATTTTAATACAATAATGTTAGAATATTAAACCAAAATAATCTCTTCTGTCCTTCAGTAAATTAAAGATGCAATATTAATCAGTGCAATAAATAAAATACATTTAAGTTAAAAGTTAACATACTAGCGAAAATTTAGAAAGAAAAATAGATTTAAAATTGAAAAAATTTATGAGACAAATAAAAAATTGGAAATTACATACAGCTCCCAACGATAAAAAAATACTACCAAATCTCTAAAAAAAAAAATTAATATGGAGTCTTATGTGACCTTAATTATATTATTTATAAATAGGAAAATATTGGAAAGTGTTGTCAATATAAGAATTAATAGTTATTAATTTGACTGGTTCCATTAAGTTAAACAAACAATGTTAGCAATAAAATGCTAAAATTTTTATTTTTTAAATTTAATAGATTAAATATATATTATACACATGAAAAAATTAGTTTGGGGTATAATCCTTAATATTAATTAATAATAAAAATAAAATTTAAACCTGCCCACTGAAAACCCTAACGCCGTCTCCTTCTCCCTCCCATAGTGTTTCTTCTCCATCCCTTTTTCATAGCCTCTGCGGCTGCAGACCTTCGTTCAGGTTCCATTCCAATGGTACGCATATTATTCTTCGTCTCACTCTTTATCGTTTAATGACATGAATAATATTCTGCTTCTTCGTGATCTGTAATGCTTCTTATTGAGCAGGCTTCAGAGAAGAAGCTTGGTACAGGCCAATGGAAAGGGGAAGAAAGGGAAACACGAAAGAAGGAAAAAAAGAATCTATATTACTTTTATCACACTTCTTTACAAGTGCGATTCTCTCTCTTTATAGCTCACTGTCTGTTGTGAACCACGTAACTGAAGCAGTTCCAACTAACTAACTATACATTGAGGCCGTTAAGACGCCGGCTTAGTGTTTATTACATTGACATGTCAGCATAGGATTTCCGACTCGTAACAAATACTCCCCCCTAAGGAAGATCCTTGTCCTCAAGGATAGTAGGAGAGGAACCCAAAACAGGACTAGCAGCCGGAAACTGGGGAAACTGACGACGAATGGCTTCAAGATCCTCCCACGTGGCATCCTCTGGGTTCGCATGTTTCCACTGGACTAAGATCTGCGTGATTGGAAGATGCCCACGACGAACCAGCTTACGCCGCAGCACGGCGAGAGGTTCCCTAATGGGTTGCCCTTCTTCGTCAACCAGGGGAAGGGATGACGCGATGACGGCGCCGGTACGCGATGATCTTTTCAGTAAGGACACATGGAAGACAGGATGGATCCGGCTCCCTTCCGGCAACTTCAGCTCGTATGCCACTTTACCCACTCTCTTCAGTACTTCAAAGAGACCAAAGTAGCGTGCTGCGAGTTTGTGCAGTGAGGAATTGTTCAAGCAATTGCGCCAGAATGGCTGCATCTTCATAAAGACAAGGTCTCCCACGGAAAACTCTCTGTCAGTCCTGGCTTATTGGCTTGGTGGACCATACGATGTTGAGCCTTAAGCAAATTGCTTTTGAGGAGCTGGGTCGTAGCTTCACGGGAAGAGCACATTCTATCCACGAGCTCATTGTTGGAGTCACCAGCTACGTAGGGCATGTGGGAGGGAGGGGAAACGCCGTATACTGCCTGAAAGGGAGTCATGCCAATTGCTGAGTGATAAGTCGTGTTATACCAGAGCTCTGCCAAGGGAAGCCACTTTGTCCACTGCTTGGGAACGTCGCCGGTCATGCACCTCAGATAGCACTCCAAGCACCTATTCAACACCTCTGTTTGCCCATCTATCTGTGGGTGGTAGCGGAGGAAAACTGCAGTCATACTCCGTATAGGCGTAAGAGTTCACGCCAAACCTACCGCAGAAGATTGGGTCACGATCAGTGACAATTGATCGGGGAAAACCATGGTGCTTCACCACGTTGTCCATGAAGGTTTGGGCCACCTCGACTGCTGTAAAGGGATGCTTCAAGGCCATGAAATGAGCTGCTTTCGTGAGACGGTCAACCACCACGAGGATGTTCGTCATAGAATGTGATTTTGGAAGCCTGCAGATGAAATCCATTGAAAGGTCCGTCCAAGCATGCTCGGGTACAGGCAATGGCTGCAACAACCCAGGGGAAGCGACATTCTCAGGCTTGAATCTGTGACATGTGACACAATTCCTTACGAACTCCAGTACTTCTCTTTCCAACCCCTACCAATAGAAGACCGACGCAACACGATGATACGTTGGGGTAACTCCAGAGTGACCTCCCACTGCATCCTCATGAAAAGATCGTAGCAACTCTTTTCTTAGCGTGAGGTCGGCACCGACGACCAACTTTCCTTTCCGTTTGAGGATGTCGTGGTCCCAAGTGTAGTGGTTGTGTGAAAAGGGGTCACCTTCCAACTCCGCTATTAGTAACTGCAAGCGTTTGTCGGTGCCCCAAGAACTCTTGACACGGTCGATGAGTGGTGTAGTAATGGTTGAAATGGCAAACAGGGTACCCTCTTGTTGTCGTGATAGGGCGTCGGTGACTACGTTATCACGCCCTCGTCGGTACTCAATATCATAGGAGAGTCCACCCAACTTGTTCAACCACTTAAGTTGATCGGGAGAGACTGACTTCTGTTCTAGCAAATGCTTGAGAGGCGCGTGATCTGTTCTGATCGTGAAGGCTCGTCCCACCAAGTAAGACCGTCACTGCTGTACGGCGAAGATGACGGCGATTAATTCCCGTTCATAAGCTGAGAGTGCCCGCTTCGGAGGGCTTAATTCCTTACTAGCAAAAGCCACAGGATACCCCCTTGTATCAATACAGCTCCAATACCGGAGCCGGATGCGTCAGTTTCCACTGTGAACCTTTCGTTGAAGTTAGGGAGAGCTAGAACAGGGGGTTTAACCATAACTTGTTTCAGAGCTCGGAAGGCGTCATCAGCTTCCGATGACCAGCAAAATGGAACGTCCTTCTTTAGCAAGGCTGTTAAGGGTTGGTAGACGGTGCCATAGTTCCTTACAAACCGGCGGTAATAACTCGTAAGGCCCAAGAAACTGCGTAATGCCTTTGGTGACTGAGGAACTGGCCACGAAGAATTGCCTCAACCTTCTGCGGGTCAACTTCTACACCGCGCCCTGATATGAGATGACCCAAGTAATCCACCTGTGAAGCTGCAAAAAACACACTTATTCGACTTGGCAAACAATGCATGATCACGTAGTAAGGATAAAACCTTGCGAAGGTGATCGAGGTGCGAAACCCAATCTGAGCTGTAGACCAAGATATCGTCAAAAAACACTAAAACAAACTTCCGTAGATAAGCCTTGAAGACCCTGTTCATGAGCCCCTGGCAGGTAGCTGGTGCATTCGTAAGACCGAATGGCATGACCACAAACTCGTACAGGCCCTCGTGCGTTCGAAATGCCATCTTGTGGCAATCCGGTGGGTGCATCATTATCTGGTGATAGCCTACGCGTAAGTCCAGTTTTGAAAAGAAGGTGGCGCCATGTAACTCGTGAAGCAGCTCCTCTACCAGTGGAATATGGAACTTGTTCTTAATGGTCTCGTCGTTCAAGCGCCGATAATCCACGCAGAAATGCCACGAGCCATCTTTCTTGTGAACCAAAACGACGGGGGTAGCAAATGGGCTCTGGCTCGACTGAATAACTGCTGTTTGGAGCATTTGGTGCACTTGCCTTTCGATCTCGTCCTTCTACGCGCGGCCATACTTGTAGGGACGGCAACACATGGGGTTGTTTGTCTTTAAGGGTATATGATGGTCGAAGTCTCGCTGAGGAGGTGACGACGTTAGTTCCTGAAACACATCTTCGAAGGAGGACAAAAGTGACTGCAGCTGGGCTTGCTGTGAAGGAGAATGCTCTGTGACCTGACAGACATGAAGCATGGCCTCCGTCGCCTCTGGTCTTGTGTGGATAAGGAAAGCTGTATGCGCCTGCGAGAGCATCTAAGGCCCACTTGGTGCTTCCATGGGTCCGTCGTGAACATGAGGCAACCCATGGAGCTTAAAGTACTGACCGTGGTAGCGAAAGGCCATGAACCGTTGATCCAAGTCCAGAACGATCCGACCCAATCGACGCAACCATTGGATTCCCAACACAACATCAAACGGGCCCACGTCCAAAACAATGAAACCTGCTTCGAATGTAGATCCAGCAAAAGACCATTGGAGGTTTCGACATGATTTCTCCACTCTGATAATCCTCCCGCCGGCCACGCCCACCCAAAACGTCTGATCTAAGTAGGTCGGTATGCGGAGGTGACTGACGAGTGTTGCCGAGATCACATTATGTGAGCTTCCCGTGTCGATGAGGATTCGCACTTGCTATTTCTTGATGAATCCTTCAACGTAGAGAGTGGAAACATCACCAACACCAAGGATCGCGTTGACTACTGTGAATGGTTCTTCGGCAATTCCGTGCTCCAAGGATTCGGCGGCATCTAGAAAATTTTCTTCCTCCACGTCTTGCTTCAAGGATTCGGTGGTCCGGGCTCAAAATACCCATTTTAATATGGGTCATAATTTACCAAACCCAACCCATAACCGGTGGGTTGGGCGGGCCGGCCCATATTTTTTTCTATTTTTTAATTTTTTTAAAAAATAATATAATGAAATTTTTTGTCATAAGTCTAAAGTCCTAAATCATAAAATTACATTACAACATCATAAAGTTCAAAATTTAAACCCTAAACATCAATACCTCTACCGAACCAAAGCCAAAAATAGGGATTCCAAACAGTATCTTTAATTAAAGATAAAAATATCAACATCTAGAATGCATCAACAACAAAAGTAGAGGATTAAACTCAAAAAATGTTTGATCTCATAATTTTATCCTATAAAATGAACCAAAGCAAGCTACAAACCAAATGAAAAAAAGAGCAACTCAGAAAATACAAATGCCACAGAAGAATGAGGTATAATAAAACTGTATGCATCATAGATGGACCCAGATACTTTCTAAATTAAACTTATACTTGCTCTTCTTTAAGATACAAACCCAATACCCAAGGGTGGACCTACATCCATTTCACCGGATGCAGCCGCACCCCCTGACTTCCAGAAAATTAGATATATATTAGTATTATGTGATTTATTTTGCACCCACTCATTTGCTAATTTTGAACCCACTGAATTTTTACTCAAATTCTTCTCAAAAGATATTAAAAATAAGTCTAACTTATCTACTCAAAAAAATAGTTTGCACCCCCTGAAACAGGGTCCTGGGTCCGCCACTGTCAATACCCCAGCCATCACAGGCCTCACAAATGTTGATAAACTGAACAATATTTTTGAATAACATGGATATTATGATCTATGAACAACATAATAAAAATTCAATCCATACCACTTAATTGGAAAAAAAAGTCATATAGATATATCAATGCAAAAGGATAAAACTCACATTAGTTGGCAGGTGAAGCAGGGTAGTTATTATACTATCAGACACTTACCAATCCATAAATCCAATCCAGGAATGTAAAAAACTCCAAAATAATAGTAATATATATTTTCAATAGTGGCCTATTTTAAAAAATATGGGCTACCCGCCAACCCGTCGGGCTAACCCGTCATGGGTTTGGCCCATATGGGTTCGGGCTAAATATACCCGCATTAAAACGGGATTCATTTTTCATAACCCAACCCACCATGGTCATGGGTTGGGCGGGTTGAGCCCATGGGTAAAACCCGTATTACCGGCTCTAGCCAATGGTGACCGATATGAAATTTTGGATACTATTGAAGTGCAATATTCCAAATATATTTGATTAATAAAGTATGGAATGAGGAATCTGTTGTAAGAAAAAATTTTACAGATTCTAAAAAAAACTATGAATATAAAAAGAATTTATGGATTTCGAGATGGTTTCTATGGATTTTAAGATGGTTTTACGGATTTTAAGATGATTTTGTCTTTACTTACGCGCACCGTTAAGAAGAAGTTCTTCCTAAACATGTACAAAAACTACTTTGTAAAAATTTGAAAAATTAAACTAATTATTTATAATGAATACTCATATTTATAAGTCACTTCCGGTTTGTTTTATCAAAATTAAGAAAATTTCGAAGCTCATTACTTATATATTAAAATTTAATAACATTCTAACTTTTATTCACTTTAATTCATTAATTTTGCTATGAGCAACATTTTCTCTCAGTGGACTAGGTCTTTTAATGAACTGCAAGTTATTTGTCTACAAGTTTAATGCATTTTTTATTTTCACCCATAATTAATTATATGTTTATCCCATCTCCTTTTTCCACATATTTTCTTTCTTCTATCATTTTACTTATTCTCTCTGTCTATCTTCTAACTAAATTAAATAAGGGTATATTTGAAAATTACGGCATTGTTTGTTTCTATTTTTTATTTCCTTATTTTTAAAACCTTTTTATAAAACTGTTTTTTAAAAATAATTTTTAAGGAGTAAACACAAAAAAATCTGTTTTAATAATTCTTTTAAAAATTACATTTGAAAATAAACTTATTCACATCAAATGGTGAAGTTTCCATGAAAACCTAAATCTTTAAATGAAGTACAAGTCATCCACCAGGAAATAAAACGTTTCTCAATTTTCCCAAACAAAAATTAAGAAATGCAAAAAAAGAAAAAATAAAAAGAAAACTATAACTTGCATTTTTTTTCTAGTTTTTAAAAATAAGCTTCTTTTTTTTTAAAAAAACAATTTATTGAAAACAAAACACCAAAAATGTTTTTTTTTCAAAATGATTTTTAATTATTGAAATGTTTCTGGGTTCACCATTTATATCAGATTGGGTCGGAGAACCGATCGTGAGGTCATCATCTTCCCTTTGATATGTTGTTTAAGGTATGTTCGGGGTGTTATCCACGCCTTGGATGGAAACTGTAGTAGGGAAAGGATTAACTACAGGTGTTTCAGCAGGAGGGACATAAATGACCGAAGGAAGAGATCGAGGTACCGAGGAACAAGAGTGCCTAGGTAACTCACTCATAGTAGTTCAAAAATCTTCGTATGAAGATCTAGAGGTTTGAGAAAAAGACTGTCTTGATCTGTCAAAGGAAACATGAACAGTTCCATTTGGGTCCTGAGTTATTCTGCTAACCTGAGGCACAGGTCTTGGGGTAGGCTCGGAAGCTTGATCAAGTTGCCAATCTACAGGAAGGTCAATATCTTTCCACATAATTGTTTGAGGAATTGTGATATTAGCATTCTTGTAATCAGTTAAGAAAACTACTGTTTGGCCATCATCTCTAGGCATAAGAGCAATAGATGTAGTGGTTTTTGAGACCTTATACTGTATCCTATATTGCAAAGATACAGGATCAGATCCTGGCTTCATATCAAGCCCTTTGAATTTGATCATGAGTTTAAGGACATCTATTATGTTTCGATCATTCAAATGGACAGTTTGGTTAGGGTAACAGTTAAAGTAGACTGGTCCTTCATGGAGACCTACTTCAACTGCAGCAAAAAGGGAGTCCGAAAATTAGCATCTCTTAGACAAACAAAGGCGGCAGTATTAAGACCTTTTCGGACCAGAGGTTTTAAGGCTACTTGAACACAGCCAATATGCATCCAAGTATATTTCTGCCTATGTTTTTCAATAGATTTTCGGGAAAGGAGAATAAATTCTTCCTGTCCTGGTTGAATAGCAATGGATTCTTCGACAATTCTTATAATATAATCATGTTTAGTCCACCAACGGCGGTGTTGTTTCGGTAGTTCTTATAATATAATCAGAAAATTACTTGCGGATTTTAAATCCGCAGGTAATTTACTTGCGAAAATTTCTCGCGGATTTTCAAATCCGTAAGTATTTTTTTTCAATATCTTTGAAGAAATTAAATATTACCTACAGATTTTAAATTCACAAGTATTTTTTTCACTTTTTAAAAATTTTAAAGCAATTTATAATATTTGCTGCGGAGTCAGAATCCGCTGGAAATATTTCCTGCAGAATCAGTTTCCATAGGAAGGATTCTGCTAATTCTGATTCCGCAGGAAAACATTCCTGCAGAATCAGTTTCCGTAGGAAGGATTCTGCAAATTCTGATTCCACAGGAAAACATTCCTAAGAAAAGTTTCCTGTGGAATCTGATTCCGCGGAAATTTTTTTTAAGTGAACTGTCCGATTTCTCACGGCCACCTTTAAATCCACAGACCCCTCGTCCCTTATCCTACCTCCACACCCATTCCCACTCTTAATGTGCCTATCCTCCTTCGTCACCTCGTGGTCGTGGGTTCTCGTCGGCTTGCGTCTTCGAAGCCATGGTGGAGTCACAGTCGTCCTCTGGCGTTCGTTGGCGAAGGTGATGAATCAAAGGCTTGGTTAGCTAGGGTTTGAATTCCTGTTGGAGCTATGTGCAATTTCTTGTTCGTGTTCATTGGTTAGGATTTCTGTCTAGCATCTGGTAGAGTTTGGAGCCCTAACCAATAGTTCTCCACCGTCATACTCTGAGGAATGGGCTAAACTCAATTATTTATTATCGATTTTTGAAAATTTTCAGATACTATTTTACCGCCTTCTTATTTCCCTCGTTATTTTTCTCATCCCATTCTTCGGTTTTAGGAAAGGGGGAGAGCGAGAGAGGGTTTCCGAGGATGCAATCGTGCAGCCCAGGCAGCCGTGTTTCTCCTTCTCTGCCTCTTGATTCGTTGTCGCCGTAGCCGTCATTTGAGTAACCCAGTTATTTTTTGTTGCAGCCGCCGTCGCTCGAGTTTTGGCAACTTCATGGTTGCTCTGATCTAGATCGAGAGGGTTTTGTGAAGAGCGAAAGGGGTAAAAATTTAAGAGTTCTCTGGTTATTGGATTAGATTTGGTGGTATATGATGCGATGTTAGAGATTTTTCTGATTTTCTGGTCTTTTAGATTTGTTCTGCTACTTGCAACTGAACCTTTTGCTGATGTTTCGGAAGCTTACTTAAAAAAGATCAAGTTGAATTTTTAATTCAGTGAATTTCAGCTGGACTTCTGATGATGAAAATGTCCTGTTTTGAGGTGAAAGGTGTCTTATTCCTTTGCTTTCATGTGAATGTTTTTGTTCCTTGGATCACATTCTTATTCCTCTCATCTTTTCTTGAACAAGTCTTAAGAATAATCTGAAGTACATGGGGGTTAGCTAAATAATACCTAAAATTTATTGAAATCTAGTCAATGCTTTCATGTGTTTCTGGAGGCTGTCACGTGGTTGTTGATAATACTGAATGAATGTTCACTCTTGGTATATTGTGCCAATTTGACTTTGAGGGTTCTCTGCTGGATTGTGGTTGTAGAAAGCATTTTCATTCAATAAATACTGTGTGCCAAAACAAAATTCCTACAAATATGAAGTATGATTCTAGGTTGTTCATGTTTGTTTATCTGTTCTGATTTTTTCCCCTTGAAACATCGCTACTGGTTAGGTGCTGCAGTTGCACTTTCATTTTATCTACGCTTTTAAGTGTCTTAAGATGCTTATTAGCTTCAATTATAATTCTTTTAACTATCTACTTGGTGTTAGATATTTCAACTAGACTAGAGTTCTATTCTTCATTGGTACTGCATTAAAACTGAACATACTCGTTTATCTGTTCTGATTTTTTTTT
>JANTPZ010143178.1:2852-19891 GCA_025593235.1 Vachellia pachyceras | reverse complement strand
ACCTAATAAAGAAAAATAACCAGAGTTATTAATTAAAAACAATAATGATGATAAAACAGTTATGGTTTTTAATTAAGGAGGTGAAGTAGTAGTAGTAGTAGTAGGAATAGTAGGAAGAGCATTTGTTGTTGTGGAGTTGATCTTTTTGGCAAGGTTGTGCTTATTGTTGTGCATCCAAACCTTGAGAACTCTTCTCTTCACACCAATCTCTTGGCAAAACTGTTGCACCACAGACTCTTCTTGCTTCGGAATCTTCCACCCAACTCTCTCAGCAAAGCTCAGCATCTTCTCCTGCTGCTCCTGTGTGAACTTTGTCCTGAACCTCTTCTTATTCTGATGATGATGTGGCCTCATTATGCCATGATGATGGTGAGGATGATCATCTTGCTCATCAGATAAGTCTGAAGGGAGGGATGAGTGGTGGTGGGACCCAAGAAGATTGTAGGGCATGATCATTCTAGAAGGTAAGATGTTACCTGGTGGTGGTGGTGGTGTAGGGTAGCCCAGGGTTTCAGGAGGAAGGAGGATCTTCCGACCACCTGATGAGAACCTGTAAGGATGATGAAGATGGTGGTATTGATGATGGAGATGGTGGTATTGGTCATGTTGGTCATGATGGCCTTCAACTTCTCTTCTGTGGAAGTTTCTGTGGCAATGGCAGGCTGAGCAAGTGAGGGCCTCCAGTGTTCCTTCTTCTCCACTGGGCATGAACTCTCCACAACCATCCGTGGCATTTCCTCCCATGGAAGCTGCATGGTTCTTCAAGCATTCTCTGTACTTTACCATTAGTTTCTGCTTGCTGTAGGGCCCATGATGCTGGTCATCTTCCTCCATGTCATCGCTGCCACCGCCCCTTCCTACGATGCCGCTGTTATGTGGCTGCGCTGATGATGCTACCGGTAGTACTGAGGAATTAGAGATCATGTGGGGGCTGTGGATTGAAACAGGCTCATGATGGTGGTGGTGGATCAGGTGGCCATGACCATTATTACCATCTCCTTCAAAACTAGTGGCACTGTTTATTGGGATTGGGATATCTCCCTTCACTGGAAAGTTCCATTCTCTCTTCTTCTTTTTCCTTCCCTCTCTTCCTTAGCCTTTTTTGGGGTTATTATTTCACTCCTGTTTGTTGGTTTGGAGACCAAAAGGGAAATATCACGAGAGAAGAAATTAGAGATTCAAAGTGCCTTTTTTTGGCAATTTTGCACACCAATTAATGAACTGGTTTCAATTGAAGTAGCAAGTTTTAGCACCTGAAGAAAGAAGATGGAAGAAGCTAGGTAATAGCTAGAAAGCTAATAGCAAATGTTCAAAAGTGATGATCAACTCTTTAGATTCTGGAAATTAATAACAGTTTTAAGGGGAAGAATCAAAGAGGAGAAATTAACAAATAGGGTGTTTTTCTTCTTGCTTTTTGAGGGATGAACAAAGCTAAAAGCTAAGTGATCTAGCTACCTAGCTAGTTAGCTGGTAAGAAGAGTAGTTGTTGTTCTGTGGATTTTTTTCTCTTCAATCCAAAAGGAAAGAGATCACTAGTTAGAACAAAGAAATGGTGATATTAGGAACAGAAAGTGATTAAGAAGAAGAGCAAGTGTGATGAGAAACTTAATAAGGGGTATTGAGAAGAGTGGTAACAACTTTATTTTCTTTTTTGATGAGAGCAAACAAAACACTTTCCCTCTGTGGGCATTTTCTAGCCAAGCTATGTCTCATGAAAAGTAGAGAGAAAGTGATCTAATAAGAGAGAGGAGAGAGGGAGAGGGTCAACAACAACAACAGGCAGACAAACAAACAGTCTCTCTAGCTATTACAACAACAGGCAGACAAACAAACAGTCTCTCTAGCTATAAGCTAATTGAAGTGGGCAAAATAATGGAACTGGAAGAAGTAGCTAGCTAGAGACCTTGTTTCTTAAGTGAACTGAAGAAGCATTTGATGAAACTGAAAACAGCATACCATAGCACATCAAGTTGTAGCTTGGATAGTAGTAAGCTTCTTCATGAGCTTAAACACCTTCAAGCAAGAGAGAGAGAGGGAGAGAGGAATTAGAGTAAACTGGAGGAGGAAGTGGGAGAGATAGAGAGATGGAGGAAGAGGAGGACTAGAGAGTGGTATTGGGAGTGAAATGAAATAAGTATTAAACGAGCTTAAAAGGAAGATGAGAGAGAGAAACATTCGTTTCCATTATTTTATTTTTATATTTTGGTTTTTACAGACAGATGAATGCACAGTGCAGTTTTTAGGAGAAGGAGATTTGATTTTTTAAAAATTAATAATAATAATAATAATAATAAAATTAAAGAAAGGCAAAACAATAAATAAATAAATAAATAAAGGTGGGGCGATTGCTTTGCTTGCACTATCAACATCAAGTTTACGCCATTTAGAGCGTAGCAGAGCGTGTCAGACAGTGGAGAGGACAAAATAAAGGCACGTAGCGATTGGCCAAAATTACACCACTGAGCCAATTTAGATATTAAATCATAAGTTCTAAATTGAAAATTATTTTTTCAAAAAAAAAATATATACATCTTTTAAAAACAATCAAAGTATCATTATCATATAATATATGTATAATATCTTAAATTTTAATTGCATAAAAATGTGATTTGTACACTTTTTAAAAATTGATATTGCATTCATTGTTTTATGGAGATGGCTTCATTTTTTTCGATATTTAAAAATTAATTAAATGTCAAAAGTGTCTTGGAATTGTTATTTGGTTCTCACTTATCTTTTTTTTTTTTGGTAATATCTGTTAAGAAAAGTAGTTTACAAGGAATAATAAATAGTTCTCTCTTTTATTTATATATTAAGAACCAAACCCCAAGTTACTCAATAACTAAAAGTAGGAGGTGAATATAGAACCAAGCATCCCATATTTATAACAACAATTATAAAGAACAAAAGGAGAAAAAGACTTTTATTTTTAATTTTATTAGAACTGAATATACAAGTATATGCCACATTCGTCCTGCTAATTCTATTTGTACTCTCATTCTTATAGTTGAAGGGAAGAATTAAAGAAGTAGGTTTCATTTATGAGACAAAAAGTTATTAAAATTTTACAATTTCTAGAACATTTATGTTTTTAAATATTTCTTTAAAGAGTTAACTTTTTCCACTTTAAAAAGCTAAGTTACTGTTTAATTTGTTCAAGTAAGAATTGTTGGATATGGAGTAAAATGATAATTGTTAACTAAGAGTTATTGTGAAGATGGAGAAAATCACATTAGGGCAATGCATAAATCTAAATTAATTATCGATCTATATATAAGATACACTTTTGGAAAAATTGATATTGCATTCATATAGCATATACTTTTTTCCAGCTCTATCTATATATAAGATACACTTTTGGAAAACGATGTATGAAATTGTAATACTTTTTGTATTTTCCACCTTATCAATGGCATGATATATGGCTGTAGTTTTTAGCAAAACCTATTATTCTATGTTTTTTAAAGATATATACATCACAAAAAATGAAGCTATTGTGATTTCATTTTGAATTTTTTGATTAATAATGATTAAAGTGAGTGATTGAAAGAATAAACAGAAAAGCTAAACATTGTACCAAGAATGGTGATAATTGGGTCTTTGGCTATGTATAGACAACTTGTTAGTGGGATTCCTCCTTCACGCGCAACATTACTACAGAGAGAAATAAAAGCAATAGGGCAATACATTAGACATAATAAATCCACAAATTATATAAATAAAAATATCATCACAGGAGAATTACCTTGAGGTCCCAAGTAAGGAAATATGTTATAAAATAGCTCTAAAAGATTGTAAACGGTAGCTGCTTCACTTGTAAATTGTGCTTCTCGACTTTTTCATTAACAACCTCTTGGAATCATTTTATAACACATTCTCTTAGTTAGGATTTCTAGGTAATTCTCCCAATATATATATATATAGGATACTTAATGCCTCGTTTGGTATGGTGGAAATAGGAGTGTGGAAATGGAATTGGAATTGAATTCCATGATGTTGGCATGTTTGGTACGATGGAATTACAATTCTATGTGGAATTCAATTCCACCTAAATACCCAATTTCAATTCCATACCCAAACCTATGAAATTCATTTGGGTTCCATGGAATCCAATTTTTTTGGACCAAAATATCCTCCCTTATGCAAAATAGTCTTTTTTGTTACATTTCAAAAAATAAAAATTCATAAAAAAAGATATGGATTCCATCTTCATTTCCATGACATACCAAACATATTTTTAAACCCCATTTCCATATCCATATCCATCAAAATGAATTCTGCGTACCAAACGAGCCCTAATTCATCGGTACTGCTATGTAGTTTTGTTCCTTTTTTATTTAGCATTTATAGATTTTCAGTCATAGGCATTAGTCTGTGTTGTAGAACTAATATGGATGTTGACTCAATGACATATATGTTACAAAATGCAAAATAAAAAGGGGCTTCTAAAAATAAAATGAAGGAAACAGGTTTATTTACTACTAACATAAGAATATATAAATTACTATTCTCAAGATCATCTCCTTGCATCTACATATATATTATATATAATCTGGTCAATTTTTATTTTAATTAGATCAATGTGGCAAATTTAATCTAAACGTACGTATATTGAGTGAGAGACATGTAATACAGTTACAAATTAACAAATTATGATTATTGGGACCGAGACATTATAACTGATAAAACTACATAAGAACATAATAAAAAGAAAAGAAAAATACAAGGGCTTAATTAAAAATGAGAGGTAATATTACACTGGTTTCCACATTAACTTTTCATATACACGCGTCTGTATAATCCAGATGAACTCCAGAAAAATTTTAAATTTGAATTGGATAGATAAATATTAAAGGAGGAGGAGGTTGTGTGTGTGAATGTGAATCCTGAGAAAATCATGATTTGGTTTATGTGTGTGTGTATACGCATAAATACATTCGATTGTGGTGTTGTATCAAGAAATAGTAAACTCAACGTGTCAATGATGTCTTTATGGAATACAAACTGTCATTCAATTTCGTCCAGAATTTTCACATGAGAGAGGGAGGGAGGGAGGAAATAATAGAGAGAGAGAGAGAGAGTTAAACAAGTTGTGCAGTTAAGAATGTTTCATCTTTTCCAATTATATATATATATTCACTACTCATATGCCTACTCAAAACTTAATATTGTTTTTATTGAAAGGGGGATTTTAATTACAAGATATATTGAAATAATGATGACTCTAAGGAGTGATTCAATATAGAAGCTGTATATTTGGTTTATTCATTGCAATACCAGAAAAATATCATTTAACGATAGATTTTGGCTATTTTCTGTCACTAAAACAAGAGTAGTTAATATTTTCTGTCGTAAATGAAAATTTTCTGATGGAAAATAGTCATTTAGTGATTGATTTTTCCATCGCTAAATAGCATTTTTCTGGTAATATTCATGCCAAGGTTTATGTAACACATGATAATAGGGGAGTGATCCTAGAGATCAATAATATGATTAGGAGGAGTTGGCAAGTTGGACTCTAAGTAGCTTTGAAAGTTTTGAATAGAAACGCTAACCATATTGATGAATGTTTTTGCAAAACTAACTGCTCTTAACACTGCTAGAGATGTTGGCATGATTGTTTTAAATCTAAATGGTCTTTCACAACTTTGGAATCACTACTAGAAAATCACATATTAGCGAGGAAAATTAGCGACGACTTTAAAATTTCTCTCTAAATAGACCAATTAGCGAGGAATATTAAATTCCTCTCCAATTTCTAAATTAGCGAGGAAAATTAGCGACGACTTGGAAATTCCTCTCTAAAATGCCCAATTAGCGAGGAATTTAGCGAGGAATATTATATTCGTCTCTAATTTCCCAAATTAGCGAGGAAAATTAGCAATGACTTATATATTCCTCTCTAAAATACCCAATTAGCGAGGAATATTATATTCCTCTCTAATTTTTCAAATTAACGAGAAAAATTAGCGGCGACTTAGATATTCCTCTCTAAATTACCCAATTAGCGAATAATATTATATTCATCTCTAATTTTTCAAATTAATGAGAAAATTTTTATTGTAATATTGAGTTATTCATATTCATTTTTAACATAAAAATTTGAATGGATAAAGGAGTTAACATTTTTTTTTTTGAAATTTTGGAGGGTTTGCACACATATGACCACTTTCCTACTTATTTCAATTTCCCTTTTTATGTTAAATTTTGGATATCCCCAACCCCAATGATAACTCCTAAAAATTTTGGAAATCCCTTCTTATTTCAACTAGCATGTACTCCCCCGCACGATGCGCGGGAAGCATGTTATCACCCAAAAACATAAATCAATAACTTTAAGCAAATAATAATTATTGTTTGAACTGCCCTATTCAAGGATGAGACTTTTATCCAACAGTGTAGTGCCTACAAATAAAACAGATGATAAGCATACATGAAATAATCAATATAAAATATAAAATCAAACATGTTTAACATATTATGGATGATGCAATTTGTTCCTTAAGATTCCATGCTGGAAAAACATGCCCAAGATTATTGGAATACAAGATAATGCAATTTGTTCATATCATAATCACCCAAGAACATCAGCTTGTACAATTGAAATACAAGATATGAAATGCAAGTATCACTTCTTCAACAGGCATAGTATGATGTGCTAAAGTTGACTTGCTGTTATCACCTGTTTGACCATAAGCAAAGTAAGTTGCTTTCGTGTGTTGAAAGATTATTGGAACTATAGGCTCCGCCGTTTCGCAATAAACCTCAGAAGATGAAAACATTAACATAAATGGAACATGAATTATCCTTTTTTTTACTCATTTGTAACCTCTTCATTCAAGAGAGCATCACAAACAAATTCGTGTTTTTCTAAATATTGAATCAAGTCAACCTGCAAAGAATTCAAATTTTAAAATCTTCAAATATAAATGCATTAATTAGAATGAGATTATCATGCCAAAAACTTTTTATAACCACAAATTAGTGAAGGAATATGCCAATAAAATTACAAATCAAGAATCTTAGATAGTAGCATCATCAAATATTGCTATTAAACTTTGGATAGTAGCATCATCATCAAATTACAAATCAAGAATCTTAGTCAGGAATAACATACCGCATTTCAACTTTGGATATTACTTCTCATACATTAGCCTATTAAACTCACCTTAAGTTAGTTTCATGCACTGTTAAAGAATTGGAATGTGTTTCCACAATGTCTTCCTCATTCTTTAATAGCTCCTTCTTATTCAATGGTCTTTTGCGCACTTGCATTCAAATCATAACACCCTAACAAAATTAAAGATGCAAGCAATGCTCAATGTTGTAGGAATTTGGTGATGAAGTTATTTAATTTTTTTTCTTCTTACGTTTACAGGTAAACACATCAAGTGAGAAATGAATCCACAAATGAGAAATTAAGAAGGGAACACCAGTGGGTGAATTGGATTTAAGAGAGAACATACCACAACTTTAATCTTTGCCACAGAACTTGATTTCTCTATCTGCAAAAATTTTTTTGAGGAGGTTGTCTTCCAGAACTCGAGCTATACCGGTCGACTTGTTTGAAATGTAAGGCTCTGAGTCATCAAAGCATCTACTTTGAATAGGATGATACATAGAATTACTCTCATACACATTGGCAACTGGCATTTGCCAGGATAGAAATTATTTGCAAAAATAAGTCATCTTCCCAGAATGAGAAATTACTTGTAATAATTCAAAACATAAACAAAATAATAATGATAGCATAAAATAATTTTGTACGACAACTTCAAAGTACAATGTTTAATGTCTTCAAGTAATCAAAATCATCTATCATATCTACATTCAATTAACACCTCTGATCTTTACATCGCCAATAAACCAAAAGCAAGATTTTAATGGGTTACAAGTTGACAGTTTAGGATCTTTTGAAGCATTCATGAGGGGCACAAATCAACTCAACTCTAGCAGTTGAATTGGATTTTACTTTATCTTAAAAGAGTTCCTTGTACAAACAATTTCAAGGGCTAGAGCAAGATAGCAATCCAAATAAGTGGAAGCTAAAGAACCAAAATGATATGAAACAAAAGCTAACCAAAGAATTGAAAGCATGTTTTTCCATGAAACCCAATTATCCTCATGAGCAAACTTGTCCAGCCATTCAACAAAAATTTCACCAATCATGAGAGGCAAACACAGTTCTCTGGAAAGCCTTAAAGAGACAGAGTGATTGATGCGATTATGTTTTAATCCCAGATGCTTGTATATCTAAATCTGTTCCATTATAAAACAAATACCATGCAAACGTATATTATTTAGAGTTTCTGATTTTCTGGGACTTCAGCAATGAGACAAATTTTCCTCGCTTCTGTCATTCAATCGATTATAGCAGTACATTACAACTTCCCTTTTACCTTATTAGGTGCATACGTTGGTGTCTCTGCAATATAAATACACAAGATGTACTGTTCTAAAGTTCCACTGCCATATTTGGCAGATCAAAACCACATTGAAAAATACTCTTCATGGGTTGTCTAGTCAAGGTGTGATATGCTTCAATTTAGCATAGAACTGCATATAAATTCAATCTAACCATGTTACATGGATGCAGTGAATTATGTACATGAAAAATTATATATCCTCCATAGTATGTTGTTCAGAGAATGAGAATTGAATATATATATATATATAAGGTGAAGGGATTTACAAGTGCAATCCATGGGTATCTTGCAGCACTGTCATATAGTAGCCCCCTGGTTCACACCATTAAGTATCAGTGACCAACCAAAACAAAAAAGGATTGAAACTTCTTTATGTGACATGTGACAAGATTTGACTACAATAGTATTTCTGTTAATAATTCTGCTCTCAAAGCTTATAGAATGAGTCAAATGAGCTGTTAATGGAGATCTGTAATTCATAAATGCTCATATGGAGTTACTGTTCAATCAACTAACTCTTTCAAATTAAAGTAATCAATATATAGAGGGGGGGAGAGAGAGTAAACTTTGTAGCGAGCCATAATATTCAGAAGCCATGAAAAATATGACTCATTCTTAAACTCCATGCAATACATGAAAAAACATATCTGGCTAATTATAAATCACATTTTTTCTGGCAAAAAAAATATAAATCACATTTTTTGGTGCTTAACGCTGTGGCATTTTTTAGCACTTGAATATATGAAATCTAGGTAAGTTTCTGGGCGAAAATAATTCTACATGTGCACATAAGGATTATAAATTATCACTAATCGTACATATGATCACCTATTAAGGAAGTGAAATGTTAATATAAGGATTGAATTGAGTGAAGTTAATTTCCAGCTAATGACTGATTTAGATTCTTTTTTCTTTGTATGACGAGATTGAAAATAGTCCCTCATACATGAGGCAAAATATGATTTCTATTTTCAAAGCTTAAAATATGTACACTTCAAAAGAATAAATTATATGTGCTCAAAAAGTGCCGGATAAGATTTAACTTTTCAAATCAATAAATAACTATAAGTGAGGACATTAGTTGTAGCAGCAGTTATTATCATAACACTGAAAACCTGATGAGTTTCTTTACTATCTGTACAAGCTCGTGGAAAATATACAAGAAGGTCATGTGAAACATACACTGAAAACCTGCCCAGTTATTATCATCAGCTGTAGCGGCAGTAGTGTTTGAATCATTTGCACTTGGACCATCCATAGAGAACATGTCAAACAGATCTGTAGCAAAGTCATCTTGAGGCTGTGTTGACACAGCTTCCACTTTCTCAATATGCTAAGGTTTTACGATAGGTATTGCCTATTCACAAGTTCGTTATTTTCATGCCTCTATAGAACATTATGCTTTTCAAGCAGAAAGAAGAATAAGAAAGCAAATTTCTTCTAACATCATGTGTATTAATCACTAGAATCATTAGTACTAATTTCTTATAACTGGTTGTTTCACGAAACCAATGCCAAAATTTCCAATATTGACCCTTCCACCCACACAAAGCATCAATTGTGGAGTTTTTTTATAGTTGAAAGCATCGACAGATAAAAGTAAAAGAAGGGAAATCTATTTTTTCTGTACATTTTTTCCTTCTATATAAAGGATATAAATGTTGCCTCCAACTAAAAAATGAGAACAATAATGAATAATATAACTGCAAATCAAAATTAAACTAATTGCTTACCAGGCTCCCTTCGCTAGAGCATCTTCGATAGAAGTCCCCAACTTCTTTCCAGTTTCTTCGATCCTTTGCTAGACCGGCAGCAGATTCCATATGTTTAGCAGCATCCCAAGGTCTGTTTTGCTTGTAAAGGAAATATTGAGAGAGACAGTATAACATAATAAATGTATCACCATAATGGAAGAATTAATATCATTCAGAGACAAGAAGTCTACAATTAAAAAAAAGGGATACGAAGAAAGCATTTCCTGTCCTTTAGAAGCTTTCTCATAAGCTTCTTTTGCTCTCTCATATTCCTTTGCATATCTAAACCCATTTGCTACAGTAGAATAAAAGGTTAGAAGATTTACGAACATGTTTTCTCATTTTTGATAGACCAGCCACAAAGTTACTTGCATGTACAATTAATAGTTTATTACTTTAGAAAAGCATATTTCTTGTTTACCATCCTGCTTATAGAGGGCAGTAGCATTTTTCCAATTTGCACTCCACCTTGCAAGAGAAAGTTTAGTTCTGCAAAGGGGAAAAAATTAAGAACAAAAAAAAACAGTTAACTGAAGTAATAAAAAGAGAAGCAAGAGTTGCATCAAATGCTTAATTTGTAACTTCAGTAATTCAAGTAAGTCAAATCTATTCAGAAGCGAAAATCCCAATGAGACAAAGTTGCAATTCAATACTATTCTAAGACTACTTTATTTTCAATTGGGAATACGCAGGAAGGAAATCCAAAATTACTTTATTTCAAAGTAGATAATCAGTTGTTACACTTGAAGGATTTAGAAACATTTGAAGCTAAGAACTTTTATAAGCAATGAACTACGAAGTGTGTATGACCCAAACAGTTGTTGACACCGCAGTTGTAGCATTTTTCTACAATCATGGCCACCGCAAGGCAGCAATTCAAAATCATAATTAAAGCCCATCAAGGAATCCTACCAATCAGTTATATACTCGTCTGAAACGAAAAACTAAACCCAAATGAAAAAACACTTGTATCTGAGAGGAGTTTTTGGTTGTTTTACAAAGCCATTACCATTGAAATCAACTGATCGGTATCAGATTCTAGCATTACGCGAAATTTCCCAGAAAATGAACGCATATTAAACACAGGACAGCCAATATACATCCATCCAGAAAAGGCCTTTATATAACTCAAGAAAATTTGCAGTATTACCATCTAGAAAAGACCCATGAAGAACGCGAATCCCATTTCCTACAGTGGCTTCGGAGTAGAGATGGTGAGAGCTGGATCAGAGCTCAATGCGGTTCACCGCCTCACGAGAGAGAAGAACAGCGATCTAGCCGTTGCGAGTCAGGTTCTTGAAGTGAGGGGAAACTCCATCGTCGGCTCGCCGAATCACACAGCTAAGAAAAAGCAGAAAATAGCAAAAGGGGAGTGAGAAGCAGAGTGTTGAACAACGATAGGCACATGATGCTCAATTTGAACTTGTTTTTTCCCTCACATTCGTATGTATCACTCTCCATTTCGGTCAACAGGGTTGTCCGGCGTGCTCAGATCTATTCTAAATGTTCAGACCATCGCGTGGGCTCGGCAGTGCCCTTACGCACAATACATCTGAAATGGCAAACTCGTGTTGATTCTCTAAATCACAAAGCTCCGGAAAAGAATAAATAGCAGGGGGTAGGAGAAGGGTGTTACCTCGACCTCCGGAATGATGAACACCTCAGATAGAAAGGGGCATCGGCGTCGTCGCTAGGAGATGCTGCGAGATCTCTGTCTCGCTTTCAAAATCTTCCTCCTTGTTCCGAAGAAAGTATTGGGTTTCTCTCGTAGAGTTGGGTTGGTAATTGTGGGAGAGAGGGAGCATCTGAAATCACGGGATGTGCAGCAGTGCAGGCGCCTCGGGCAAAGTAAACCATTTCAAAGGCGGGAGTTTTGAAATTTGAATTGTTGCCTTATGAACAGTGTTTTTTTGTCAAGTTTTTTTTGCCAAGCCTTATTAACAGTGTTTGGTGGATTGGTATTAATATATATATATTGATGATATTGATATTGATATATTGATGATTGATTGATATTGATTCGGACGAGGCGCGCGGGAGGTTTGAAATTCATAAATACATACAAAGGGAGGGAAACGTTGCTCGAGGCGTTTTTTTATGGGAGCAGGTATTGTGGGCGTTGTGTTCTTTTACACAGGGGATGAAGAGACGGATTGCACAGACAGAGGATGAGTGTTTTTTTTTTTGTTGGAGGAGGGAATGGTGGAGAGGTTTTATAGGTATTATTGATGCGAATGCGTTGCAAGAAGTAGAAATTCCACAAATTGTGGTGGATGAGTACACTGTCATAGAAAAACCATATAAAAATAGTTATCAGAAATAAACATAAAATTCTACAAT
This sequence comes from Vachellia pachyceras, assembly GCA_025593235.1. Taxonomy (NCBI): domain Eukaryota; kingdom Viridiplantae; phylum Streptophyta; class Magnoliopsida; order Fabales; family Fabaceae; genus Vachellia; species Vachellia pachyceras. The sequence continues at coordinate 7,371 of JANTPZ010143178.1, read as the reverse complement.
ATTAGAGTAGACAGCGGAAGACTCAATTATGGATTGGGGAATGGCCGTCACCAGTCAAAAAAACCCTCAAGTGAGCGACTAAGGTTTTCTATCATAGTGCTTCAACTAAGCCTCCAACTATATTGATAACCTCCCATGCATCAGGAGCAATTAAAAACATAAACATGAACCCGATTCGAAATGATTGTAGACCCACATAAAGGAGATACTCTATTCAAAACAGGAAACTTTAATATCCATAATACCTGGATATAATCCCATCAATGTTATGATAAGATATAAAATTTAGTATGATTATATTTTACAAAAATAAGAAACTTGAAATATGTTGAGTTCAAATACATAATTTCCAAATAAGATAGAATAATCATAACACAATCAGCTTTTGCTTCGTAATATGATGGCTTCAGAACAGTGCCATTATCCTAATGCTGCTTACATTAGTGACTATGCTCTTTATTTTATTGTCTCACAAACATGTATAAAGATATGGATATTCTCATTCACAACAAAATAATCAGCAACTGTCTGGGTGATCCTAATAAAGTTGCTTTATTTCCTCTGCGACTTTCATCATGGTATCATAGCGCAGCGGAAGCGTGGTGGGCCCATAATCCACAGGTCCTTGAGGTGCCTTAGAATTCTATACACAACTGACATATGGTCCTCTTTGGGATTCTGGCTAACCTGGCTCACAACCCCAACAGATAACTAATATCAGATCTCGTGTGGCATAAAGAGATTAGTTTACCCACTAACTTTTGGTATCTCTCTCTGTTAACTGATTTTCCTTCCTCACAGAATCCTAATTTGTGATTGGTCTCCATGGGAGTATCCACATGTCTTGCACCTAACATTCTGGTTTCTCTCAATAAATCAATGTGTACTTCCTTTGAGATACATTAATTCCTACCTTAGATCTTGCAACTTCCATGCCCAGAAAGTATCTCAGGTTTCCCATATCCTTCACTGCAAACTCATGAGCAAGATGAGTTTTTAACTTTTTAATCTCATCAATATCATTTCCTGTTATCACAATATCATCAACGTAAACAATCAGGATAGAGATTTTTTCATGAGAATGCCTAACAAATAATGTATGATATGTCTGGCAATGCTTGTACCCATCTTCTCAATGAAAATGACTAACAGAAAGTTTCATTTTCATGGACTTTCAATTCTGAATACTTTGATATGAACCCAAAGGTTGAATGGCTATTGTGAAGATCCTTTGCACAAGATGCTGATGCGTGATTATTGCAGTACTCCTTGGCGTACTCTGGCCGCTATTACTGGGATCATCCTCCCTGTTCTCACCTCAAACCATATTTTTAATCCTCCAAGTTGTATTGATGAAGAACTAATTTAATTTTGGTGTTCTATCATCTAAGTGTTTCTTCTGCAAATTTTATCATGTACCCTCCAAGGCATCTGAATAATAAGAGAACTTACAATCTTATAAGAAAGCCACACTTGACTTATTATACATATTCCTATATTTTATTAGCAGCTAACTTTTATTTATTGCTAGTCGAAATTAAATGTTGTGAATAGATATACGAAACTTGTGAATAACATGAAAGTGTGGCTTTAGTACTTGATAATCCAAAGTTGTTAATAACTAATTAAGAGTAAACAATAGTTATGCAAAAGTTATGAGTGACATGAAAGTGTGATTTTGTTGCTTAGAAATGAAAGTTGCTAATAGCTAATAAAATGTAGAGAATAACTCCAATGCAAAAGTTGTAAATGACATGAAAATGTGGCCTTGTTACTTGGCAATCGAAAATTGCTAATAGTTAATGAAACATAGAAAATAACTATACAAAACTTGTAAATGAATTGAAAGTTAAGGTGTTAACATATAATTTTTTGCATTATATAGTGGGGCCATCAATGTTTTTGGTTTGCAAGTGGTGGTGGGGTCAAATTCTACCTTCACCACTTTGCCAAATAAATTCCTCCCACCTACAAACAGAGCTCTAGCGCTGGTGTTCTGGCTTGGGAGACGGTGGCTGCCCTTCTCTGTGGTGGCCAGAGCTCCGGCAGTGGACGGCCGCCAATGGTGGGAGGGATATGGTGGGGACTTTTTCAAGAAAAAATGAAATGAAGGGGGACTTTGGACTTTCTGGTTGAATTTCAAGATCATAATCTGGATGTCACACGTTATTGACGTTTAATTAAATTTTGTCACATCTCTTTGTGATTGCATATTTTCTAAGTTTTTTTATTGCCATTTTCCATCGTAAAATGAGCCCCGTACACTCTTTTTCATGCCACATCAATCCCTACCAAGTCCAATAATCTGTAGTGACTTTTGATTCTAAATATATTCTTATCCCATTAACAGCACATTACATGTGGGCATGTTCCAGTTATATCGTTGGCAAAAAAAAAATGTTCCAGTTATATCAATAAAGCAGCTAGTGTTGATACCATTCTTTACATCAATAAAACAGCACATTATATTACACGTGGGGCAGCTATTATATTATTTAAAGTTAATCCTATTTAGTCCCTATGATCTAATTTTAATTGTGGTCCCTATATTTTCAAACCATTAGTTTTGATACTAATAGTTTATAACCAATCCTTTTATTTTGAGTTTTAGCCCTTAACAAAATTCTTGTGAAACTAGAAAGATAAAAAAGAATTATTTAAAATTACATGTATCAAAACAAAAATAAATCAAATTGTAATATCCAACAATAATATTAACTCTATTATTTAATTAAATTGATGTTGTCGGACAGAGTTAAATATATTAGACAGTGTATGGGAACTCGTACCAAACCGGTCGAGTTAAGTCTGGTTACAGCGATTCGGTCCAACTTAGACTAACTTGATATAATCCGATAGTAACTTGGTTGATCCGTTGAGTTGGGGGTTGACCGAGTTACAAAAACTTCAGTTCCAACCAAGTTTGAATATGGTGGCCGGTGGGGAGGGGAGGAAATAAATGAAGGAGAATAAGTAGGAGAGATGAAAAAGCTCCAGCTTCAGCTCCCTGGCATGAACCATTGCTTCTCATTCGCTCCAACTTCTGCTTCTCGTTCCCTACCATATGCCATCACGTTGTGCTCTTTACCAGCTTCTCATTCCCTTGCCTGAACCACGCTGTGCTCCAGCCACCGCCTCGCTGAAGAGGCTGAAGCAATTGATACCAGTGCGAGTCTGAGGGGAAGAGGGGATGGCAAATGCAATAAATGGATTGCAGATTTGCAGATACAATTGATGTGGTGGGTCCCCTATCGACGTGACTCTCCACTGGGTTGCCCTCAATTCAACAGTCGATGCAAATGCATTAAATGGTTGCGTGTGTGAGAGGGGAAGTTTCACAGTGCTTGCATCCTTCCCAATACGCAACAACAATATATATATATGTATATATGATAAAAAAAAGTAAATAATGTTAATATTAATCAAGTGTTAATGATTATTAATTTAGAGATTAATGATGGTAGATGAAATATATTGTTATCCATACATTTTAATATTTTGTTAAGATAAATTTTTAAAATTGTAAATAATGTTGGATAATAGATAAGTTATAAATACATTATTAATTTGGTAATTGTACTTTGTTAATAATAAAATTTACTACTTTATTTTTGGATAATAAATGAGATTTATTTTTTAATTTTTTATTTCTCACCGGTCTAACCCCTGGTTTGACTCCGGTCTGACCCACTAGTGGCCTTGTCCGGTTCAATCATCGGTCTGATTTCCTGTACATTAATATTAGAAGAGTTGTATCTTGATTTACGTGAAAATATTTCTTATTGATTTTGGGTTTTCCAATCAACCCTGGGAATAGGATTATAGGATAGGATGCATGCACTATAGTAATGTTATTTATTTATATAAAAAAAATCAAATATGTTAAAATTTTGATACATGGGTTTACAATGATTGATAAATTATATTCCTATTTAATTATTTGATTCAATTGACATTTAAGCACCTCTTTAACCTCATATTATTTTTAAAAATCGTAAATTGGAGGGATGTTTGTAATTTTCAAAAGTAGTACTCGACATATCTTGATCTTTTTACCCAAAACCACAGATATTGATCATTAAATAATAAGACAGGCGCTTCCTTAATTCATCCAATAATCAAGGAAATAAATATACATGTTCATCAGTGAATCACAGAGATTTGGTAACAGCAGAAATTGAGTGATCACACGGAACTCTTTTCAATCAATCAATCAAATTAATTTTTTAATTTTTAATGAAAAGTAAGCCAATCACATTATTGGAGGATAAAAAAGACAACAAAATAGCATTCAGGTCAACAAAACGCTACGTTGCTTGTATTGAAAATTCAACCCAAGACAGTTCTACAAATTGGGAAACGGTTTCAGTGCATGGCGCCCGCCATGCACTGTGTCCCCATCCCCTTTTTTTAATTATTTTAATATATTATTAATAATTAATATAATTATAATAATTAATATATTTAAAATATATTTATATAATACATTTAATATTTTAAATTTATTCTATTTTATTTA
>JANTPZ010143174.1:0-33879 GCA_025593235.1 Vachellia pachyceras | reverse complement strand
CATGGACATTCCCTTCCTATGACGTTCTGGGTTAGTAATGAGTTTCCTTTTAGTAAGTAGCCAGGTGAAGGTTTAAATCCTCTAAGCTATATGTAGCTTCCATATTTGAGTCCATTTGGTGTTGGAAGTATTCCAATTAAAGCATTCAACAGCTTAATAAGCTCACTTTCTTGTAAAATCACCTTTAGGTGTTAGATTCCAAGAGCAAGCAGGGACACTTGTAAGTACTTGAAGAAACTCTTCCATTGATTAACAGAATGCCCAAGTACTTATTGAGAGAATCAGTTTGAGAGTAGCCCAAGTAGTGGTAGATATCTTGCCGATGATAGACAAAATTCTTGAAGAGTTCTCTTGATAATATCCATCTGAGCAGCAGTGGTGTGGCAAAAAATGATTAAGTCATCGGCAAAAAATAAGTGAGATAGATGAGTTCCATTATGCTCCATTCTGATAGTTTCCTATGCCCCTTTGTTCATTTCTGCTATTATTACTTATGAAAGATGCTCCATGCAAAGCACAAAGATATAGGGTGATAGTGGATCATCATATCTAATCCCCCTCATAGGTGTAAAAGAAGTAGAAGGTTTACCATTCCACAAAACCTGCATTGAGGGGGATGAGATACAGTTCATAATGAGATTAACAACAATAGCAAGCAAGCCAGCATTCCTTAGTGTGTTTTCTACGAAATCCCATCTTAGCTTGTCGAATGCTTTCTCAAGATCTACTTTTATGATTAACCATCCATCTTTGCCTTTCTTTTTCCTTATAGAGTGAACAATTTCTTGAGCGATAATGATGTTGTCAATGATACTTCTCCTTTAATGAAAATAGATTGGAAAGGTCTTACAAGTTTAGGCATGAGCTCCTTAAGCCTATTTACAACAACCTTAAGAACTGATTTATAAGTCACAGTGCACAAGCTTATGAGCCAGAATTTGCTAAGATGATTAGGCTTATTTACCTTTGGAATTAAGGCAATGAGGGTATGGTTCAGAAAGTGATAAAGAGGGAGTTCTCGCTAGAGGTTTTGCACTAAAGAGAAGAGGCTAGGCCCAACTATATCCCACTGACTTTGGAAGAAAAGGGTGTGTAAACCATCAACCCCAGGAGAGTTAAGATGCTTCATTTCAAATAAAGCATGTTTCACCACTTCAATTGTAATTTCCTATTATAGATCAATAAATTCAGAGGAAGAGAGAGGTGGAAACACATCTCGAGCTATAAAAGGCTGGAATTGATCATCATCAATGGAATATAACTAAATAAAGAAATCTAAAGCCATTCTAGAAAGTTGCTCTTTATCATCAATGTATTAGATGTGGTCAAATTTTAGCTTGGAAATTCGATTTTGATGTTTTCGAATCAAGGCTTTTGTGTGATACAAAGATGTATTTTGATCTCCTAAATATAACCAATCTGAAGAGGATTTCTGTAACCATAAAGTTCTTCTTGGAGACATATGTCCTCGTACTCCTCCATTAAAGTTTGATCTAGGTTAAGGAGATAATCAAAGAAAGGTCGATCTTCAAGGTGACATTAGACTCCACGGAGACAAGAGAGGAGGCATCATTTGCCAATTCTGATTACTCCAAATACTTTTGCATTCCAGCTTTGAGACGTTGATGAGAAAGACTTAATGTTCATGGTGAGATCTTGATTGGGGGCCCAGTTTTGCTTAACTGGGTTGGAAAAGTCTAGATGAGTCAACCAAGAAGCCATGAATCTGAAAGATTTATCCCCTGTATTATATATATGCTTGCTAAGCCCAAATTGAATAACAAGGGCCTGTAATATGACAAAATTTTTGGTAAGTGATCTACCTTACTAGCACTTAGTAGATTAAGCCATTATGGATTATAAATGGCTCGGTCCAGGTGTAAAAAATGGTGCCACATCTCCAGGTGAATTTTGGTCCATAGAAGCCCAATTCAAGAAGACTATGACTATGCAAGAAAGCTTTGAATAAGTTGCAACTATGATTAATTCTATTAGAACCTTCTTTCCTATCTTCACTACTAACAACATCATTGACGTATCATTGACGTCTCCAGCTAACATCCATGGAAATTCGATGCGATAACAATGAGGTCCCTCCATAGATATTTTCTGATAGAAGCTTGAGGGTTACCATAAACAACTGTAAAAATGAATTTAACATTCTCTACAAGATAACAAACTTTTGTAGGGAAAAATTGAAGGTGATTACAAATAATCTTGATTTACACTTTTTTATCAAAAAGTCTAAAGACCTCTAGAAAAACATCTTGCTTCAATATGATGAGGATGTTGAAAACCCAGTTCCTTAATAACTTTATCAACTTTATTTCCTAAGATGTGAGGTTCTACAATCACAAAAATTTTTGGCTTATAGTTGGTAACCAAAGATTTAAAAATAGAAGGAAACATTTTATCAAAAGTTCTTAACAATTCCAAATAATTATAGACATAAATAAGGGATTAATGTGAACAAGCAGAGTTAAAATCAACTCCCACTATGAGCATGACAGTATCTTCTTAGTTCAAGAAGTCTTATTTCTCCTTATGCAGACTCCAAGCAATTAATTTCATTGTTTTAATTGAAGGCCCAGCTGTATGGTCATTTGGCTTAGATCCAAGGATATGAATGTGAAGACCAGTGGATAATCTCATGCCTCTATTTTAAGAAATTGTGTTAGGGGGTTTTAATGAGATGGAGAGATGGCCCATGTCTGAAGAGTGGGCTTGATCATTGGGGATATGATCTAAAGTGGAGAGGAGAGCTTTTGTGTCTTGGATAGGTGTTAGGACTCGTTCATCAGCTACGATAATGATGGTGTTATGCTCATTATCGAAGGTAGTTTTCATTTACAATGCTTTATAGTAAGGAGAGTTGAAGATGCATTCCTTATTAGGGACCACCTGATGGTGCTTTTTTTGTCTGGTTGTGGATTCTACCTTTTTTGAAACCTTTTGCTCATTACCTTTTCTTTTAGGAGCAAGTGAGATGCCATTTGGGAATTTCCTGACAATGTCATATACTTCATGGCTCTTTCATCAAAAGATGTTGCCTCACTGAGGGTGGTAAAACATGAAGCCATGGAAAAACCTTTATTCTCATTACTCATATCTTTTTTTCTCCCCCGTCAATTGTGTGCCTCCTACATTGTACTTGTATCCAAGCCCCAAATTGATTTGCCTCACACACCTCTAGGGTTGTTTTTCTTACACTCTCTGATAGTTCCAGGGCATGCTTGGCTAGTGTCATAATATTGATTATTGCTTTTTTTGGGCAAAAATTCTGTAGATGTCCATATCTCCAATAGTTAAAACAGATTATTGAGAGACATTCATACTCCACATAAATAATCTCTCTTTCAACTTGTATTTTGGAAGTGAGTAGCTTAGTAAGATCAATGAGAACTGCTAATCTTGTAAACATTCATCTATCTCCTGATTCGGTGTTATAGTCCACACAAATAACCTCACAAAAAGTACTACCAACAGAGTGGATAACATTCTTATGGTAATATCTTGCTGGAAATCGAGGCAACCTTACCCAGCCAACAACCTGGTTAATGATGTGTTCATGAGATTTAAAAGATTGAGTCCAAGGTTGCACGGTCAAATAATGCCCAAAACCAACCCAGGGTCCATTAATGATGGCATTTTGAAAATCCAGTTCATCTTTAAACTTCACCAAGAAACATTCCTCATCCAAATCGGTGATTGGAACTTACTAGTTGGCTTTCACATATTTTGTAGCTGAGTTCAGAGCGACCAACAACCTATTAAAGGGTTGAGTAACTTCACCACCATTGCATATCCCATTCTTTTATTGAGGACAGTAAGAACATGGATAGCGAAGTCAACAGTAGGAGTATTACCATTCATCCCAGGTGTGACATCTCCTTAGTGAAGGGTCACTTCATCATCTTTTGCTTCATTAAAAAACCTCTTGGAATTCCTTACCAAGAAGTTGCTTGTCAACATTCAATTGAGTGATCTCTGCAAAGGAAGGGAAGGAATTAAGCACCTAGGTTTCAGGGGCAAACTCCAATGATGGACTAGAAGATACATGAGTCTTTGGAGAAAGAAATGTGGAGAAGCAGTCGGCATCCCTTTTATCATTTCTCTCTTGGTTATCTCTTATTTTAATCTTCTCCTCATCATGTTGCGGTGGTGGTAGTGGATCTTCCTTGAGAGTTCTTGATAGCAGCATTCAAAATTTTTTTGTTTCCATCTAGATCACTATGAAGTCGGAGTCTAGCATGAGAAGAGTGAGTAGAAGGCTTCTTCTTATCTTTGTCTTTGTTAGTAGTAGCGGTCGAGAGCTTGTTGGTGATCATAACCTTTGCTCCTAGGACAAAGTAACAGGCACGACGGGCTGGCCCAATGGTCAACATGTTGGAAATTGTTCCCTAGGGGACAATCATTGTACCTCAAACAATATTTATTTTAATGTATTTTATCCATTTAATTATCATAACTTTTGCATGTTTATTATGATAATTGCATCCATGGGTAAATTATGAATATTATCCTAAATGTCCTTGGTCGGTTATCTGTGTGGGAACAAAGATAAAGTAAGACTAGTATGATTTTGATAAGGTATGGAGATACGAGTCAAAGTTATAGGCACTTGTAAGAGTACAAGGTGTTGGACCGACCCGCTATGAGAAAGCTCCATGGATTAAGTCATTAGCTTATCTCATATGTAATCACGTCACAATACTCTTTGACCTGATATCATCATGGATTCCTGCATGAAAGTCACTAAGCTTTGACCGAGTGATGATAAAGGCTATAATTGGGCTTAAGGGTTTTCATGTGGAGGAATGCGAGTGATCAAAATGTAATTTGTCCCTGCATTAGTTGAGAAATATTACTGGGCCCCTTGATGAGTGAGTTTGAGAAATGTATGGCCATACTGTAATGAAAAGGAATTTTCATTTCCTTAATCAAACTACTCAGGGATCAAGAAAGTAATGGTCAGGAATAGGAGGGTGATGTCATCCATGCCTCATCCTTGATCGAGATATCGTGTGACAAAAGGGACATGATGTGGTTGCATAAAAGGTTGCATCATGTTAACGATCCCCGTATGATTTGGGTAGTCGTAATGTCTTGCTAGAGACCGCTTGTGACTTGTGGGCTTATGTTGAGATTAGCCCACTGCCAACTTCATATGGGCCTATAGGGTCGCACGCAAGAACAACCCAACATGAGCTTTATTTCTAGGGTTTATTCGAATTATATATATGTATGTATATAAGTGTTAAAATTCAAAATTTCACAATATTATGTAAATAATATTTGTGTGTGTTAGTTTAATATTTAATTTATTTGATAGATTAAATAACTAACATTAATTTAATTTATAAAGATAAATTAAATTCGCTGGCTCAATATTTGGATTAATTATATATGGATATGATTTGATCAAATCAGATTAATCCTAATCAGAATTGCAAAATACGAATTTCACATTTTGAATTTCAAATTTTGAATTTCAAGTTAATAAAGATTAATCTTGAATATATTTTGAATTTTGAATTTCGAATTTCAAGTTTAATAAAGATTAATCTTGGATATCTTTCAAAATTCAAATTTTAAGATTAATAAATATTAATCTTGAATATCTTTTTCAAAATTCAAATTTCAAGATTAATAAAGATCAATTTTTAATATCCTTTTGAAATTCAAATTTCAGATTAATAAAGATTAATCTTGAATATCCTTTTGAAAATTCGAATTTTAAGATTAATCTTGAATATCCTTTTGAAATTTGAATTTCAATATTAATAAAGATTAATCTTGAATATCTTTTCAGATCCGAATTCGAATTTTAAAGATTAATCGAAGATTCTAGAAGCTCTCCATACGTTCTACAAATATTAGGACTCATAGTAAGAGAGATATAAGAAATTCGAATCTGACCATGAGCCATCAGAAACCTTAGAGGGAGAGTGAGATGTAAGAGGTGCTAGCATGCTGCGATTATTGGAAACTATTCGCGTGAATACCTGTAGAGGGAGGCGATCAAAGAAACATCGGCTCCTCGTGATCGGAATCAAGGATGCAAAAGGTCGTGGAACCTGAAGAGATCCAAACACAAGAAACGCTTCGGATTCAAAACGCAAAAGATATAACTCTATCTCCTTAACCTAAATGCCTTTGACTTATCCATATTTGGGATTAGAAAATTTTAAATTCCGCTACATGTACGTTCTATAATCCCAACACAACCCGTAGCCCACCCGTTTATATTCTTCAGCATGAACCTGGTCACAACCCATTTAGGCGTGGTCTAAACGGGCTGTCCTGAAACCTGATCTAAATGGGCTAGTTAACGGGCAACCCGTTAATTTTTTTTTGTACCAAAGCTCGCATAGGCATGAGTTTCTCTGCTTCCTCGCTGAAATTTCATCGAGAGGGAGAGATAGTCTGAGGAAGAAAAGCAGAGAAAATGTAGTAAAAAAATTTGACACAGACAGAGACAGAGACAAATTTAAACTTAAACTTCAATCCTCAGCTTCTTGGAAAGACATAGTAAAACTTAAATTTCAATCCTCAGTTTGCAGCAAAAAACGTAGAGAAAAAAATTTGACACAGAGACATTGAGAAAACGAAGCCAAACCATAATAAAAATTTGTGAGGACTCAGGAGCACCGAGTGGACATGGCGATTGGCGAATCCTGCTAGGGCTGGGGTTATTCTTTCACCAGCGATGAAGAAAATGAAAGAGTCAGGAGCACCGAGTGGAGGAGTCAGGAGGAGCGCTGTGAATCCAGCTAGGGCAGGGGTTATACTCTCTGTTTCTCAAAAAATCGTCCCCAGTTAATTCCCTCTCTACCGTTGATTCCCTCCATTAGAGCCGCCCCACTCACCCGTGCAATCTGAGGGTGACCGTCGTAGAGATTGAGGTGGCTGTTTGAGCGAGGCCATCGCAGAGAAGGGTTTAACTGTTTGAGCCTTTGACGCTTGGTGAAGGATGCTCTGATTTCTCTGATTTGCGGGAGGAGTGGGAGCAGAAAAAAGAAAGAAAGGTTGGTGGGACGCTGGATGAAATCGTGAAGCTGAACTTGAACCAAGTAACTAGTCCATAAGCCTTTGCTAAACAAGCCAAACTAACATATTGCAATTTGATAAAAACTAAAAAACTATATATAAAAAATAAACATATAAAATATATAAAAATAAATGGGCGGGCAGGGGCAGCTAAGGGTGTACCCATAGCCTACCGGTTTAAGTGCAGAGCCCGATCCGTTTAGGCCCTCCCGTGACTGGCCATTATTGGGCGAACCCAAATGGTAAAATTCACGGGCGGGTTCGGGCGGGTCTAGCTGGTTTTGGGTCACTTACTCAGCCCTATTTACTCCCTTGTCTCAACATTTTTAATTTTTTTTTAAAGCTCCGATGCCAAGCTTCTGAGTCACAAGAGGAGCTTCTACAGAGACACTACCTCACTCCTTATCCTCATCAATAGATTCTTTTGTCATAGTTGAACCTATTAAAACCTTCAGTGAGGATGATTTGGGGAGGTTGAAACAAAGAAACGGTTACTTAAATCAACAAATCACCATTTAAAACTATTACTAATGTTATAAAAGTTTTTGAGTTGAAAATTGGTTGACCATGTTTATAATGTAAACGTATATCAGGATTAAATGGATTTAACTCCATATTTGTTAACACATTCATAATCACAAAATAAAATAAACTTCTACCATATAGCCATCTATAAATAGTTTCATCAAATATACCATGGATAGCTCCACGAATAATAGTGACTGAAGAGACCTTCAAAAACACATGATTTCACACTTCAAACAATAACGATCTCGGGCACTGATCAGTATAACTCTGCTACCTACTCTGGTGGTCAGCAATTGTTGCTGAGCAAGCTAAATCTTCTTTGTCATCTCATCCACCAAATTTGGTCCAATGAATGTTCTCTCACTCAATTCAGTCCAACAAAGCAAAGATCTACACTTTCGACCATATAAAATGATAGCTATTATTATGCAAAAACTTGGCTAAAGGCCAATGCTCATCCAAGTTACCCCGTGATTCTAATGCATATGTCCTCATCATATCCGTTAGGACTGAATTTTCCACTCTATCAGAAATTTGCCAAAACCCATTTCTAAACATCACATCATTATAAATTCGCCAAACCTAACTCAATCACCAAGCACTTACTCAAACTCTCATATAAACTCAAATACAACAATATTAAACTGATTAAATCTCTTATCTAAGCTACTTAACTCATTTAAACTTACTTTAATCAGTCAAAACTTAGCCCATTTTGAAATCCATATATATCCCTTAATTTTCAATCTTCAAAAATCAAGATAATCCAAGAGACAAAGTATATAAGAAAATTATAAACACTTACCTCTATGTTCATAGGCTTAAAAAGGTTTCCAAAGCTTCAAAATGGTGAAACCCCTTGATGGAAATCATAAAGGAGGATCCTGCAAGATTAGTGAGATATCAAATTTAATATCACATATTTGAAGATTTCAAGACAACTATTTAATATCGTAGATTTGATTTCATATTTCATATTGTAGATTTAATTTAATTTAATTGTCATTTATTTTAATTAATTTCCTTATTATTATTTTCTAGGGTTAGGTTAAGGCTTATAAATAACACTTCAACTCTTTTGCTTTGGATGTTTTGATGATTTGAATAATATTAAGTTTTGCCTCCTCTATACTCTCTTTCTCGTTCTCTCTAGTCTTTCTTCATCCTCTTTCCCTATCACTTATGCATCTTTTGGTGTGCTATAATTTGAAATTTCATTCCCTTCTGCATCTTTTGGTGCACTGCAATATGAAATTCCATTCCCTTCGGCATCTTTTGGTGCGCTAGAATATGAAATTCCATTCCCTTCCTCATCTTTTCATTCACTAGAAGCTAAAATTTCATTCCCTCCTGTATCTTTTCGTGTACTGGAATCTGAAATTTCATTACCTTTTGCATCTTTTGGTAAACTAGAATCTAAAATTTCATTCCATTCTTTAGTAGGTTCACCTTCATATGACCTAAATTTTATGGATTCGACTACTCCAGGATCCTTTTCTAAATGTTCATTTTCCTTTCCAGGCAAAATAGCTTCGTCTGAATCCTTTTCTAAATGTCCATTTTCCTTTCTAGGCAAAACAACTTCATCTGTTCCTTTTCTAAATGTTCATTTTCCTTTCTAGGAAAAATAGCTCTATCTCCTCCAGCACCTTTTTCCACAGGGCGTTGAACCATCTTGAACCCAGCAACCTCGACAGCCATGGCACCAACAAGAAGATAGCCTTAAAATACCCAAGAAACAATAGCGAAAGAGATTGTGCAGAAGAGTGAAACGTTAGACAAATGGCCTCCAATTCCAGATTTAGCTAAGGCGGTGTAAAAATGAGTTGATCAAATCTCACTTGGTTGTGCTTATAAAGTCTTTAAGGTCTGCAAGCAGAGAAATAGTTTTCTATTCTTCCTCATTTTCCCCTTCAGCTTCCTGCATCAATTGGTATCAGAGCCAGGTTCCACTTCCCTTTCGTTGCCTATACTTCTAAAGACCTCTCCCAAATAGAAAAGGGTTCTATTCTACTACCATAAGCCTTCCAAATCAGTTCTCAAAATCTCTATAGCCTTTCAAAGCTTCAAGATTACATTATACTATTTCACATGATTTTGGCATAATACTCAGTTGAGTTATGGGCTTTAAGGGATGAACATGTAGAGAGTGCCAACGTAATACAACGTTCAACCTCAATATATCCAACATCCACAAGGCTATGAAAGCTATTGATGGTATAAAGGCGATGACCTTCACTATTAGTACACTAACAATCGATGGTATGCATATGAACATGATGACTATTATGCTCCCTGCTATAAGCAAGCTGAATATGATGATTATAGATACGTCGATTATTTTGGGAATGTTAAGCAACATCATTATGAGCGTAATTACCATTGCAAGTATAAAAATAGTACTCATCGTGATTACACTATCCGGAGTCAATACAACTATGTTGATTATCATAAAAATGAAGTAAAGTGTTATTAATATGACAAAGTTAATGAAGATTAACACAATGCTGAAGTTGAATTCCACCCAAAGTTGAATATATTTTTGACCCGCGTTATGCAGATTTGTGGTGAATTAAGGGAGGAATTGAAAGAGTTCAAATCCTAACAAAGCAAGGCAAAAATTCATGTGGCTCATTTTTAAAATTAGGATGATGTGATAGAGCATAAAATTGAGTTGTTGCCACTAAAGCAGGCAAACTTATTCATGAAATTAGTATGACCTCGGTTGTCCTACCATTTGCAATGGAAACCCTATAGCTAATGTTAGTGATGATAATGACCTTGAAGATGTACACCTAATTGAAGTACTACCCTCAGCTCATATGGAGCCTCATCATACCCCTAATGTGACCATGCTTGCACCTGTCCACAAGAACAACCACGAGACATTCTTATAACTCAAGTGAGTAAGGATTGTGATCTTGTTGTCATCAATGATCAAGATTCTTGAGCAAAGATCAAGTTATTCAAGCTACACAAGTGAAACTAACTCCTTCTCAAATTATATTAAGTGGAAATAGACTTCATCATGTTACACCTCCTATGCAGGCTACAATTTCTAATGCCACTTCAATTCTTAAAGGATCATTCCGTGATTACCTTACATGATGGAAAGGCTTTCCAGACATTCTCAATAATCAATTCATGTATTCCTTCCATATTGTTTTCTTTCATTATCTCACTTAGTGGAAAGGATTGCCAGATGTTCATTGTCATCAAGCTGCTTACTCTTGTTGTAGTTCTCTTTTTCTATATCTCACATGTTGGAAAGGATTTCCAGATGGACGCATCACATCGAATCCCACCCTAATTTTAACTTGTCAAGAGTCAACTTCTTCAAATGGGGGAGAAATGATGGGAATCATAAAGGAGGATCCCGCAAGATTGGCGATATATCAAATTTAATATCCCACATTTGAAGATTTGAAAACAATTATTTAATATCGTAAGTTTGTTTCATATTTAATATCATAGATTTGATTTAATTTAATTATCATTTATTTTAATTGATTTCCTTATTATTAATTTTTAGGGTTAGGTTGAGGCTTATAAATAACACCCAACTCTTTTGCTTTGTACATTTTAATGATTTGAATAATATTACATTTTCCCTCCTCTATGCTCTCTTCCCTCCACTGCCAATAAAATATACTGCTCATTGTGATTACACTAGCCATAGTCAATACAACTATATTGAGTACCATCAAAATAAAGAAGTAGAGCATTATCAATATGATAAAGTTGATGAAGATCGGCACAAGGCTGAATTTGAATTCCACCAAGAGTTGAATATAGTTTTGACCCATGTTATGCAAATTTGTCTTGAATTGAAAGAGATCAAATCCAACCTAAACAAGGCAAAGCCTATTCATGAAATTACCATGACTTCAGCTGTCCTACCATCTGCAATTAAAACTTCTATGGCTCATGTTAGTGATGACATTGACCTTAGACGTACACCTAATTAAAGTACACCCTCAGCTCATATGGAGCCTCATCATACCACTAATGTAACCATGCTTGCACTTGTTCCACAAGAACCACCACTAGACATTCTTGTGACTCACGTGAGTAAGGATTGTGATCTTGTTGTCATCAGTAATCAAGATTCTTGGAGCAAAGATCAAGTTATTCAAGGTACACAAGTGCAAATGACTGCTTCTCAAATTATATTAAGTGAAAATAGACTTAATCATGTTACATCTCTTGTACAGGCTACAATTCATAATGCCACCTTAATGCTTACTGATGGAATGGTCTGATAAGCACTGGTGTGGCATTAGGAAATGTAGCTTGAGTCACAAGAATGTTTGGTGGTGTATTAGGAACTACAACTTGACTAACAAGAATGTCTGGTGGTGTATTAGGAGCTGGAGCTTGAGTCACAAGAACGTCTACTGGTGGTTCTTGTGAAATAGGTGCTAACATGGTCACATTAGCGGTATGATGAGACTCTATATGAGCTGAGGGTGTCACTTCAATTAGGCGTATGACTTTAAGGTTAATGTCATCACTAATATTAGCCATAGGAGTTTCCATTGCAGACGGTAGGACGACTGAGGTTATGGTAACTTCATGAATAGGCTCTGCCTACGTTGGTTGCAATACCTCAATTGTATTCCCTGTCACATCTTCAAGATTTGAAAAATGTGCCATATGAATTTTTGCCTTGCTTTGTTGGGATTTGAACTCTTTCAATTCCTCCCTTAATTTAACACAAATCTGCATGGTTATAACTATATTAAACTCTTGGTGGAATTCAACTTCATCCTTATGCTGATCTTTATCAATTTTATCATATTGATAACGATCTACCTCTTCATTTTGATGGTAGTCAACATAGTTGTATTAACACTGGCTAGTATAATTATGATGAGCAGTATATTTATACTAGCAGTGGCAAGTATGCTCATAATGATGTTGCTTATCATGCCCATAACAATCGATATATCTATAGTCATCATATTCAACATGCTTATAATGGGGAGCATAAAAGTCATCGTGTTCATATATGTACTGTCAACTGTTAGTGTACTGATAGTAAAGCTGATCGCCTTCATACCATCAATAGCTTTCATAGCCTTGTGGATGTTGAACATACTGAGGTGGAGTGTTGTATTTACGCTGGCACTCTCTACATGAGCATCCCTTAAAACCTAAAAGTCAACTGAGTAGCATTACAAAAATCATGTGAAATAGTAAAATGTGATCTTAAAGCTTTGAAAGGCTGTGGAGATTTTGAGAATTGACTTGGAAGGCTTATAGTAGTAGAATGTGACCCTTTTCTATTTGGGAGAGGCGTTTACAGGTCTACGCAACGGAAGGGAAGTGGAGCCTGGCTCTGGTACCAATTGATGCAGGATAGGAAGGGAAAAGGAATAATATTTAGGAATAGAGAATGAAGAAAGACTAGAGATAGAGAAGGAGAAAGATAGAATAGGTGTACAACTTTGAGGTTAATGTCATCACTAACATTAGCCATAAGAGTTTCCATTGCAGAGGTAGGATGGCTGAGGTCATGGTAATCTCATGCATATACTCTGTTTGTGTTGGTTGCAACACCTCATTCGTATTCCCTGTCACATCTTCTTGATTTGAAAATGAACCACATGAATTTTTGCCTTATTTGGGTTTGATTTGATCTCTTTCAATTCCCCTTTCAATTCAGCACAAATCTACATAACATGGGTCAGAACTATATTCAATTCTTGGTGGAATTCAACTTAAGCCTTATGTCGATCTTCATCAATTTTATCATATTGATAACTCCACCTCTTCATTTTAATAGTGGTCAACATAGTTGTATTAATTGTGGCTAGTGTAATCATGATGAGCATTATATTTATACTTGTGGCGGTAAGTATGCTTATAATGATGTTGCTTAGCATGCCCATAACAATCGACATATCCATAATCAATATATTCAACATGCTTATAATGGGGAGCATAAAAGTCATCATGTTCATATGCGTACCATTGACTATTAGTTAGGGGAGAGCAACGGGCGGGACGGGCTGGCCCGATGGCCAACCGGTTACCCGCCCATTTATGTTTAGACGGGTTTGAAACCGTAGCAAACCCATTTGGTCCAGCATTAAACTGGCAGCGTGAAGCCCGCCAGGTTCGGGCGGGTTTCACAGGCTACCTGTTTAATTTTTTTTTGCTTTTGCTTTGAAGGTGGATCAGCACTTGCTTCATTTGTGGACCAAGCTCCGCTCACTTTCTCATTTTCTGGACCAGTGGCAGTGAGTAAGATCTAAGGCATAATGAATTTGATATGCTTTCTCATTTGTGGACCATTATTATTAGCCATTAGGTATTGAATTATTGATGTACATGGTAAATTTTTTTTGCACAATGTGTCTGTCAAATTTTTCAGCTACCTAATGTTAATTTTGTACCAAAGGAAAATAATCTATTACCTCACATGATCTAAAAAAACTAAAACAAATTTAAAACAAATTATTTGTTCTTATTTTCCTTTAAATGGTTCGAATTCACCAGGCACCAGCACCAGCTAGCACATAGCATAATATGATAGGTTCCAAACTTCCAATAAAAATAACTAGCATGTGAAATGAAATATGATAGGTTCCAACTTGCAATGACAAAAATAACAAATCAACAATCATCATTCAGCAACATTTGATACAAATAAAAGCAACATAGCCTCAATAAAAGCATCATAGTCTCAACTCTCAAACATCTAATCCAAATCCAATGATCTCAAATTCTTAATGAAAGCAATATAGTCTCAACTCTCAAGTCATTACAATAATCTCATTAATCAACAAAATCAGCATAATCATCTTCGGATTCACTTGAAACACTTAAATTTGAAGTTGGAACTTTCGAATCTTGCTCTACAACATCGAAAAATAAATTAGATTCATTAATAAGCAGTAAAAAATATACCAAGTGAAAGCACTTAAGAAATTACCTGTAACAACACTTACACTTTCCTCAACATTATCTACATCCAAATCAATCACTTTGGAAGGGTGACTTGTATGTAACCAATTTTGAGCACATATGAGTGCCTCAACCATATTAGAGGACAATGAACTTCTAAAAGCATCTAGGATTTGACCACCAGTACTAAAAGTAGATTTTGAAGATACTGTTAGAGATCGGTGCAACCAATAAATCATGTGCAATGAGATGAAGAACTTTAAACTTGCAAGCATTCCCTTTCCACCATGCTAGAAGGTTGAATTTTTCATCAAATTCAATTAAATTAGATTTTAGATGTTCATCAACTTTAGAAACTTGCTCGGGCTTCTTAGATACTATGTTTGCAGTGGATAAAAACTTCTAGAAGGTAGGATCAATGGCAGATAATGATACCTCCTCAAGTTCATCCTCAGGAGTTGACTCATTACGCTTATCACCACCACTATTCTCCACTTGTTTTGATGCCTGAGATCCAAGTGCATCATTTCTTGGATGGATGTTAACTACATATTGATCATATAGTCGATACAAGACATCAATAACATCCTTCAATGTGGCCTCACGCTTTATAGGATCTGGAAAAATCTTTTTAAAAGCAATCTCAACATAGGTCACTTTGTATCTAGGGTCAAGTCAACAGAGAGTACACACTATTTACACTTTTATGAAGGCTTGATTAAATTGCAACTATATGTACGAAGCATGTGTTTGTTGTCACATAATTGGATCCAGAAAATTTGAGAGTCATTAAGTAAAACAACTTCAAGAACTCAAGAAAATCTTTTGCAACAGCCCAGTCATATTCACCAAGAGGTTGAGTTGTACCAATAGCATAATCTCTTTCATCATCTTCATTTAAGTCATCCTAAATATGACCACTTGAATTAAACCTAACTTTCTTTTTAAAGTACTCTTTGTAATCTACATCTTCTTCCTCCATTCTATTAAAGACTTTGGTGAACTTTACCACACTCTCCAACATAAGATATGTCGAATTCCACCTAATAACATAAAGGTGTTGTTAATTGATTAAAAATAAATATCACAAATTCACAATGTTATAAGTGTAACTAAAACAAATTTAAATTATTGAAATTACCTAGTGGGACAATCAAGCATAATAAACTCTTAGAATCAATTCTCTCTTTCACAACAAGCTCCTAGAATCTATTCAGTCTTGATGGAGACGACTTTACAAATTTAATTGCATGTCAAATGAGCTCAATAGACCTATTCATGCCTTTTAGTCCTTCAGAAACAATTAGGTTCAAAATGTGAGCAGCACACCTCAAATGCATAAATTCACCATCAAATACTAGGCCATTCCAACTCTTCAGACATTTTCTCAAATATGCAATTGCAGTATTATTAGCAGAAGCATTGTCAACTGTAGTTGTGGAAACTTTATCAATACCCCAGTTCAATAAGCATGTCTAATTTCCTTCCCAATTGTATCACCTTTGTGGTCTTCAATGACACAAAAATTCACAGTTCTTTTTTGTAAAATCCATTCATCATTGATCAATTGAGCAATCAAGCACATGTAATTCATATTTTGTATTGAAGTCTAACAATCTGTAGTGAGAGACACACGGGCATGAGATTTCTTAAAATATTTCTTCAAATTTTTGCCTCCTCTAGATATAATTGGTAGCAATCCCTAGCAATAGTCCACAATGAGGGGACTTTAAATCTTGGTTCAAAGTCTTGCAGAAACCCTCCCCTTCTATGAATCAAAATGGCATCTCATCTTTGATGACGAATTTTGCAATAGACTTTCTGCACTTGATCTTCACAGATGATAGCGTAAAAACTTGTCGTTGTCAGACCTTGGAAACAGATCAAAACAATTTTGATTTCCATGGATTGCACTATAGGGTGAAACCCCAGGATCGTTCTCTACAGAACCTCGTGCGCAACTAGTTAGTCAACTTGTGATTAAGTTCGCTTCGAAAGTGAAAATTGTTTTTTATTCAAAATTGTATAGAATTGAAACTGAAATATAAAGCAAAGTTTCTTTTTGGGATTTTTTAGATTTTGGGATTGTAATGAAAACAGATTTGAAAACGCAAAAGATGTTCAATGATGAGTTCCCCTTGGAAATGGTTCAAGCTGTCATAGTTCACAAAACATGAGGTAAAGCCGTAGTTCTGTACTAAGTTTTGTAATGAAAACCCCAACAACTCGCTGGGTCAGAAATTTCATGCAATGAACTCCATTCCATGAAAGTGTGTGTAAAGAAATTGCCTAGTGAAAAATTCAATTCAACATAATATCGCCTCAACTATCAAGCACAACTAGGAAGATAAAAGAGAGCAACAAAGATTTCCTTGAATAGGTAGAAATGAGACTTCACTCTACCAAGTCAAACATAAAGCAAAATCAATACATAAGTAATCCAAATTTGGCTCGACCGAGACCAAGTATTTAAGTATAAATCACAAGTCCTAACTCAGAAACTATGCAATTTATAACATAAACACAAATTAAAACTACTACTCCCCTTTTAGTTCTTTGAACTCAAGCCATCTCCATCTCTAAGAGGAAGAGAGAGGTCTAGCTGCTCATAGCAAGCAGCTCAGTGCTCTGAATGGAAGAATGGAAGTGCATGATGGTATGGAACATGAAAATGAGGTGAGGCTAGGGTTGAGAGTGAAGTAGGATGATGAAAAATGGAAGAAGATGAGAGAAGAGTGTTTTCAGATGGTGGTGGTTGCATTCCCCCATGGCCCCCCTCGAAATTTACCCTAAAAAGGGTCTCTTAATCGCTCTGGGTTGGGTCTAAGTTTTGGGTTGATTATTCTTTCCATTTGGAGCCTGATCTGATGCTGATCCGCAATATTCACCGCGGTAAACCTCTCCCGAGAGTTCTTGCTCGCTCGCTTCATCTTTGGCCGCGGCGAATGATGAATTGCGCCGCGGTGAAATGTTCCAGAGGTGCTTCCAAATGTCCTTTGCCAGAGTTCCTGAAATGAAATAGCAAACATTTGAAGTACCACTTGCTCAAGATTATAATTAAGTGCAAATGTATCATTTTTCATGGCAAATGCACCCAAAATTAAGCTAATCAAAATCAACAACTCTAGTTTCCAAATTAAGCTCAAGAAGGGTCATGATGGGCCATAAATGCATTAAATTCTTTGGAAATTCAAGCAAAAGTACTAAGAAATAAAGCTCAATCAGCGTTGCTCTTCATTGTACAATTGATGAGTCAATGTTTGACTAGAATTAACTGAGAACAAGGATTGTGACTTGTTTTATTTGGATTTTTTTGGACACTTTTGAAAATAACGCAGCAATTGTTTGCTCCCATGATTAGATGGGTGGCTTGCATAATCGTGCCTACAATAGTTGCGCCGTGCACGATGTTAACCTTTCATTTCAGATAATGGAAGCCTTTTGAAATGGTTTCATGCTTCATATGTTTACCTCCTTTTCCTCATTGGTGCTTTTCCCTCATTGGTTGTTGTAGTATCATTAACCCCGCTAGTATTATTAACTTCAGTGTTCTCCTCAATCACTAGCACATTGTCCCCAATGCCATCATCATTTGTCTTTGTGTTGCTAGTACTATGACTCATCTTCTGTAGAACAATTAACAAAAACAATAGTGCAAGGAATTTTATAGCTGTGGTTTTATTTAGAGTGATAATTATATGCCTATGATGTAGTTAGTTATCGAAAAATCAAACTTAATTCCTTTCTTAGCTTAGCAGTTAGCAAAAATGATCCAAAAATCACTATTGTGTGTCTTTCTATGATGATGAATGATAATGAGTTTGATGGATTTAAGATTCTGTCTCATTAAAGGATGAACCTAATATATCCCTTTTACTAGCTTCTCTATAGCCAAGAAGAAGAAAAAGATATCACAAGCTAGCACATATGTGATTTTGTAAGATGCAATAATAATGAAAATATATGAGTTTGGTTCCAACAAGGTACATAGATATGGAACAGGATCATGTTCACCAAATACTTTGTAATGTACTGTGAGCAGATCATCAAGAATGCAAATTATGAACACTGTGAGCAGTCAATCATAACCGTAACAAGAAACATTGAGAGCAGATAATCAAGAATTCTATTAAGCTACTGTAAACTAAACACTCTCAAGTCTCAACGAGGACATCAAATTATGACATTTCAATCAAAAAGATAATCTGATACAATCTAAATTCTCAGTAACCATTTTGATGCCAATGAAAAACAGAAAAAGAACCTAATATAGTGATATAAATCAGCAAATTTTAATTAGCAAGCTCAAAAAAATAAAGTACTATGAGCAGAGGCAAAGCAGATTGAGCTGGGACCTAGGACCTGTAACATACCTTAACCTTGCCTTTAGCTTCATTTTATATTAATTTAGAACCAAATGAAAGCCTCAATTTACTTAAAAAGTCCAAAAGATTCAAAACGGAAACTTTCAACTTTTGAAAGTTACTATTCACAGTTTTTCGAACCAACTTTGAAAATTCATAACTAATTCTAGAAAAACCGAAATTTAGTGTTTCCAATTTCTATTTGAAGCTTATAAGTTCCTCTATAAGGGAAAAATACTCATTGAGTCATTAGCTTGCCCAATTGATATAGTTTAATGCGTAAAGATGTACTGTTCAATTAGTAATTTTTCAATTTTTCTAGGTTTTTCAGTGATTTTCTTCAAACTTTGGTACATCATAACTTTCTGCATAAAACTCCAAATCCAGTGTTCTTTACCTTGTTTTAAAGCTTGAAATGTGAAATATTTTTTATGGAAAATTTCAAATCATTTGGAGTCCATTTTCTCTGTTTCATGACAAGTCAAAATATGAGGTTCAACCAACTTCACTTCTAACAACCAATTTTACCACTTCTTAACTTCATAACTCAACATATTGATTTCTAAACCTTTCTTGATCCTAATAGCCTATGTAATTAGGCATTCATATGGCATACATTAGTTACCATGAGTCCATCATACATGCATGAGTTAAATTACATCTCATATTACAATCTTTAAGCAAAATAACATAAAATTTACAACAAAAATCCACATCAATACATATCAAACTTTGCTTCAAGTATCATGCACTTTCTCCTTACCCTTTGATGAACTTGCACCTAAAAAATGGTTAGTGGGGGAGAGTGAGATTATTGGAAATCCCAATAGCAAAACTATCTAACATACTTTCATAAAAATGCATGACAAATTTCTATTTAAATGTGGATTAATAAAAGTGTAACATGAAACACATAAATGCATATGGCCATAGCATGAACATGCACACATCCACACTTCCATCATCATAAAGTTCAAAACAAGTCATGCATCATTCAAAAGAATTTTCATAATAATTTAGATTAGAGTTAGATGGTCTTGCTACTTTTAGCTTTTAAATTCTCCTCAACTTGAAAGTTCTCTTGATGACTTGTGAAACTAACTCCTTTCACCAAACTTTTGTCTACACAATTGACAACATTATGGCCATCAATTACAAGCCATTTCTAAGGCAAAAACCAATGTAAATTTCCCTTAAACATCTCCTTGAACTATATAAACCCTAAGACTTTAGATTTGTCTTTAATGTTTTCCAATGCTTCCCTAAACTTGTGGTCACTTTTACCCTACACAAAAACTCATTTTAGACTCGTTGGAAGCATCAAAATCATCAAAACAATTCTCCTTCCTCATGAATCAGGTCTGGCCGAGAGGTTTCCCCAATTTACCATCAATGTGATTTTCCAACTTTTAACACTTATATCATCATATTCTTGTTTTCAAACTCATCTTCATGCATGGTAAAGCTTCAGTTTAACTTTCCCATATCAAGTAGAAATTTGGGCAGCACCTCCCCTAAAAGTTCATCATTCCCAAAATTTTACAAATTTCAAAAACCATATCAACCAACCACAATATATACATCAACATGCTCCTTACAACACAAGGAGACTTTTGCAACCAATCAATGGTTCTAAATCCCTCTCTTTCTCACTTTAGCTCTCAAGAACCCTAAGTATGAAACTTGAGAAAGAGGGACCAAATCAAAATTTCAATCCATGAAAGTGGTAGAGGAGAGCACAAGGAAGAGTTTCATGTATAGCTTTAGGTGGTTTCACCTCTTACCTTGGATTATCTTCAAGCTTTTCTCTTCTTATTCCACCAAGAATGGCATCCTCTTGTTCTCTCTTTTCTGCTGGAAATGTCAGTCGAAATGGAGTGGGAATGAGGAAAAAATGATGTTTAATAATTCCCATCTAAAAGATTTAAGGGCTAAGATTAAGTCTTAACTAATAAGCTTAATCAAATGGTTGAAACTTAGCCACACATGAGCCATTTTCTTGCTTCTCATTGGGTACTCAAAAGTTGTCATAATTATTGTAACTAAATGGGTAAAAATCTGGTTGGTTTAACCAAACTGGATCCCATTTGGTTACTTTTACCGATTACACTTTTTACCGGTAAACATAACTTTATTCCGGTAAATCTTTTTCTACTTTTCTGGAGATATTTTCTTCCTCATTAAATCTCCATATTTTCCTCTTAAATATGACAAATTTATTATCCCCAAAATACCCCTTGATTTCCTCAAATTTTACAGGATTATCCTGTCCAAAACCCCTGAAAACTAGCAATCGGAGGGCAAAATACTTTTAGGGCCTTGAAAATTTCTACATTTTTCATTGATTCTCTAGCCCTTTTTATTTTCCCGAAATGCCCTCTAGATTTTCTAAAGTTAATTTTTGAAATAAATTATATTTCGGGGATTTTCGGGTCTTTTTCCCTATTTTCGAGGAAATCACCTTAATCGTACATCGGGCAATAATTTTATTAAATACTATAAAATTCACTGAATTTTTCTATATTTTTGTCTCAAATTTTTTAGAGCTCCTGATACCTTAAATAATTATTTTTTCTCTTCTTGCCCTTTAAAATTTTATAGACGGAAATCCAGTCCGAATCTGGAAAATCCATGAATCACAGTTGTGATCAGTGCGTCGAGATCTATCTATTGGGCATTTGTAAATTTTTTGTCAACAGTTGATTTTTGACTTTGACTTTGACTTTTTCAAATACCAAAATGCCCTTCCATTTTCTCATATTTATCATTTTGCCCTTACTTTCTTTAATTTTCCAAAATTCTCATTTTACCCTTACTTTTAAAACTGAAAGACCTTTATGTCCTTGATCTTTTGTAAAATGACATATCAGTCCCTTCCCAGAAGGTCACCCATCCTCACATTACTCCAGGACAAGCACGCTTAACTTTGGAGTTCTTACGAAATTCCATGCACCAGGCCATATCTAACTTTGCGACTTCCGACCCATAACCTTTCTTTCTTTATGAACTATCTATCTATAGGTTCTAATTCACTTTCTAATTATCAGATTAGCATTTAATTCAACTAACAGAAAAATTATGGATATTACAGGACCAGAATCAGAGGAGATCGAGGTGGGACCTGGGAGCAGAGATAGAGCGAATGTCGATGAAGAAAATGGAGTGCCGACTACTGAGCGAGAGCTGACTGATCTGCATTTGCACAGAGAGAGACGAGTGCACCGCGAGAGTGGAGACTGGAGAAGAGACTAATGACTGATGCTTCTAAGTTCTAAACGGCTAGGGTTGAGCAAGTTTAAGAGTGTGTGTGTGTTTGTGTCTGTCATGGCATAAAAAAATGCAGGAGTTATGGTCGTCAAAATCAAACACTGGTCATTTTAGAAAGAAATGATGACACCTCCACCACCTGAACCAAGTGCTAAGTTTAGCATGTGCCTTGGGGTATTATTATAATATAACATTTTTAATGCATATAAAAAATTATATAAACGGGTGGGCACGGGCAATCCGAGGCTTTTCCCGTTCCTTGCCCATTTAAGGACATTGCCCATCCCGTTTAGGCCCGCCTGTAAAGGGCAACTTTTGGGCAGGCCCAAACGGTAAAATCTTCGGGCGGGTCTACCGAGTTTCGGGTCACTTGCTCAACCCTATTATTAGTGTACTGATAGTAAAGCTCATCACCTTATACCATTGGTAGCTTTCATAGCCTTGTGGATGTTAAAAATATTGAGGTGGAGTGTTGTACTTACACTAGCACTCTCTACATAGGCATCTCTTAAAACCCATAACTCAACTGAGTAGCATGCAAAAAATCATGTGAAATATGTGAAGGGGAAAGGGAGAAGGGATAGAAAAAGAGGATAAAGAGAGATAATAGGTGAGGGAGAAACTCAATATTATTCAAATCATCGAATGTACAAAGCAAAAGAGTTGAGGTGCTATTTATAAGCATCAACCTAACCCTATAAATTAATAATAAGGAAATCAATTAAATTAAATCAAATTTACAATATTAAATATGAAATCAAATATATGATATTAAATAATATTTTTTTAAATCTTCAACTCTCATAAATAATCTATTTATGGGATCCTCCTTTATGATTGCCATCATTTATGATGGGAATCATAAAGGAGGATCCTGCGAGATTAGCGAAATATCATATTAAACATCACAAATTTGAAGATGATTTCATATTGTAGATTTGATTTCATATTTAATCTCGTAGATTTGACTTAATTTAATTAGCATTTATTTTGTTTGATTTTATTATTATTAATTTCTAAGATTAGGTTGAGGCTTATAAATAATACATCAACTCTTTTGCTTTATACGTTTTGATAATTTGAATAATATTGAGTTTTCCCTCCTCATACTCTCTTTCTCCTTCTCTCTAGTCTTTCTTCATTCTTCATTCCTAAATATTCTCCATTTTTCCTTCTTATCCTGCATCAATTGCAAATGATGGGAATTATAATTGATTGAGGAGGATCTCGCAAAGATTTGAGGACTATCAAATCTAATATTGCACATTTAATTTAATTTGATTTCATTCTCATTTAATTTGATTTGGAAATATCTTAGGATTTAATTTTAATTTATTTTAATTTGATTTGGTAGTATCTTCGTATTTAATTTGATTGTATTTAATTTTCTTATCGTAGTTCTAAGGTTCGAGTGAGGTTATAAATAACCCTCACGTAATTCTATTGTACTTGTAAAGAGTTTTTGTTCATTTGAGAAATAACATTCCTTTTCTTCCTCTCTCTTTGCCCCTTCTTGTTCTCTCTCTAGTCTCTCTTCCTCTCTACTCCTAAATATCTTCCCTTTCCCCTTCCCCGTTCTGCATCAATTGGTATCAGAGCCAAATTCTACTTCCCTTCTGTTGCCTATTCAACTTAAAACCCTCTCAAACCTTACCCACTGTTATTTTTCCCTCATATCTCACTGTTTACATCTCCTTTTCACACACCACTGTATTTCAAGATTCGTGGCAATATGATCGTCTTGCAAGCCTGAAATCATCATATGGAAATGTGTTAGGGTAAAAGTCTCTGACTTTAGGCTATTAAGGTTAATCGATAAGGTAATCTAATACCAAACTTTAAATTCTATACTATTCGATTTTATAGAGGTAATTATTTGCTATTCTCTTGGTTATTTCCCCTCCGTTGATCATTGTAGCTGTGCCTTTGGCTAAATTGATTTACCCTTTACTTCTTAATATATCTCATTGCCTCTTATTTCTCTTCCCATATTATAAAAAAACAGAGAAAGAAAGGTTAAAATAAAGAGTGAAAATGGAAAGGAATTGAGCTTATGAAACATGCTACCCAGTTGAGTTACGGGTTTTAAAGGATGCCCATGTAGAGAGTGCTGATTGAGCTTTAATTGTATTAGTTTTCTACTTGAATTTCCAGAGTCTTAGAGTCGATTTTAGCCCATACATGACCTTTTTGTGCTTAAGTTGAGATTAGGAGTTGTTGATTTGGATTAGTGTGATTTTGGGTACATATGCCATGAATAATGATTTATTGTGCCTAAATTGCATCATGAACCAATGATATTGCCCATATTTGCTATTTCATTTCAGGAACTCCGTATAAAAGGGCAAGAGAAGCAGCTCTGGAGAATTTTGCCGCGGTGTAATATAAATTTCGCTGCGGCCAAAGTTCAAGTGGCAGGCAAAGAACTCTCGGGTGAGGTTCGCCGTGGTGAAACATTAAGTTCGCCGTGGTGAATATCGCGCAGTACCTGATTTTTACTCCAGAAGGGAAATAACCTGACCCAGCTTGATGGATCCGACCCAGAACGGTTTCTAATGCTATTTTAGGGTATTTTCGAAAGGAGCTGAAGGGAGGAGGTTGCAGAGGTTGAAGAGAGCAAGAGAGGAGAGCAATCTCATTCTCCATCTATTCCATTCACACACCAACACCATTTCACCCCATTTATCCATCATCCATTAGAAGCTTATTTCCACCACCCATGAGGAGCTGAACATCTCCACCCTCTTAAAGATGAAGTGAGCCGAAGTTCGAAGTGTCGAAAGGGGAGTATTTGCTTTTAATCTGTATTTACATTATGGATTACTTGGATTCCGAGTTGGACTGTGTAATTTGTGTGTAAATGCTTGGTCTCGGTCGAGCCAAACTTGGATTATTGTGTATTGAGTTGTTTTGTGATTGACAAAGTAGAATGCAGTTCATTTTACTTATTCAATGAAATCTTGTTGGTCTCTTCTATCATCCTAGTTGTGCTTGGTTTTAGAGTCAACAATGTATGGAGTTGATTTTGTCACTTTGCGATTTTCATATTATTTCGGACCTACCAAGTCGTTTGGGGATTTAGAAAGAGATCATCGTATGACGCTCCGGACCAACGCGAGTTGTTGGGGATTTTTGATTTCAAAAACTTAGTGCGGAAGTTGATACTTTCCCTCATCCTTTGTGAACTATGATGAAACACTTTATTTTCAAGAGGCACTCATCATCATCACACACACACACACACTTCTCTTTCTCAAAGCTGCATTTACTTTCGTCCTCAACAAGAAAATACCAAAAACAAGTTTTATTTTGTAGTTAGTTTAGGTACATAGCTTAATTCCAATTGAACCCGATTGCATTTGCATTACAAACATAATCACAAGCTAAGGATTATTGGTACGCGACTAGCTTCCGGTGAGAATGACCCTGGGGTTGTCACTATACA
This sequence comes from Vachellia pachyceras, assembly GCA_025593235.1. Classification (NCBI taxonomy): domain Eukaryota; kingdom Viridiplantae; phylum Streptophyta; class Magnoliopsida; order Fabales; family Fabaceae; genus Vachellia; species Vachellia pachyceras. Next base: position 8,313 of record JANTPZ010143174.1, on the reverse strand, counting down.
ATCCTTGGAAATTAAAATTAATATTCTTGATCCATTTTCAAGGCTAACCAGCAACCTAAGTTTGCAATTTGTGGCTTAGTCGGATCAAGTGCTAACATAAGTACATCACTTTACTTAATATGTTCAACATCCACAAGACTATGAAAGCTACCAATAGTACGAAGGCGATGATCTCACTATCAATACACTAATATTCAACGGTACACATATGAACTAATGACTTTTATGCTCCCCGCTATAAGCATGCTAAATATGATGACTATGCATTTGTGGATCGTTATGGGCATGCTAAATGACATCATTATGAGTATAATTACCACCGTGAGTATGAATATAATGCTCATCGTGATTACACTAGCCAGAGTCAGTACAACTATGCTGACTACCATCGAAATAAAGGGGTAGAGCATTATCAATATGATAAATTTGATGAAGATGGCACAATGCTGAAGTTGAATTCCACCAATACTTGAATATATTTCTGGCTTACGTTACGTGGATTTGTGGTGAATTGAAAGGGATCAAATCCAACATAAACAAGGCAAAAATTCATGTGGTTCATTTCTCAAATCAAGAAGATGTGACAGGGAATACAATTAAGGTGTTGCCACTAACACAGATAGAGCTTATTCATGAAATTACCATTACCTCAGTTGTCCTATCATCTGCAATAGAAACTCTTATGGCTAATGTTAGTGATGAAATTAGCATTGAAGTTGTAAACCTTATCGAAGTTCTATCCTCAGCTCATATGAAGCCTTATCATACAACTAATGTGACCATGATTACACTTGTTCCATAAGAACCACCGCTAGATGTTCTTATGACTCAAGCTACATTTTCTAATGCACCACCAGACATTCTTGTTACTCAAGCTACATTTTCTAATGCCGCTCCAATACTTAACGAACCACTCCATGAGTACCTTACATGTTGCAAAGGCTATCCAGACATTTTCAATAATCACTTTATGCATTCCTTCCATTTTGTTGTCTTTTGCTATTTCACCTGGTGGAAAAGGATTGCCAAATGTTTATTGTTATCAAGCTGATCACTCTTTCTATGGTTTTCTTTTTCTATACCTCATATGTTGGAAAAGATTTCTAGATTGAAGCATCACATTAAATCCCACCCTCATTTTGACTCATCAGGTGCTGAGTTCTTCAAGTAGGGGAGAAATGATGGGAATCATAAATGATTAAGGAAGATCCCATAAAGATTTGAAGACTATCAAATCTAATATTGCACATTTGATTTAATTTAATTTCATTCTCATTTAATTTGATTTGGCAATATCTTGGGATTTAATTTGAATTTATTTTAATTTGATTTGACAGTATCTTCATTTTTAATTTGATTGTATTTGATTTTCTTATCGTAGTTCCACGATTCGAGTGAGGTTATGAATAACCCTCACGTAGTTCTATTGTATTTGTAAAGAGTTTTTGTTCATTTGAGAAATAACATTCATTTTCTTCCTCTCTCTTTGCTCCTTCTTGTTCTCTCTCTAGTCTCTCTTCCTCTCTACTCCTAAATATCTTCCCTTTCCCCATCCTTGTTTTGTATCAATTGAAATGGTGGAATAATAAAGGAGGATCTCATAAGATTAGTGAGATATCAGATTTAATATCACAGATTTGAAGATTTGAAGACAACTATTTAATATCGTAGATTTGTTTTAATATTTAATATTGTAGATTTGATTTAATTTAATTATCATTTATTTCAATTGATTTCCTTATTATTAATTTCTAGGGCTAGTTTGAGGCTTATAAATAACATCTCAACTCTTTTGCTTTGGACCTTTTGATGATTTGAATAATATTGAGTTTTGCTTCCTCGATTCTCTCTTTCTCCTTCTCTCTAGTCTTTCTTCATCCTCTTTTCCTATCCCTTCTCCCTTTCCACTTCCCGACCTACATCAATTGGTATCAGAGCCAGGTTACACTTCCCTTCCATTGCCTATTCAACTTAAAACCCTCTCAAACCTTATCCACTGCCACTTTTTCCCACGTATCTCACCATCTACAACCTCTTTTCACATATCACTACCTATAGACACTTCTTCTCAGACAACCCGACCGGATCACAATGTGTGTACTACACACATCGACACTTTTCATCATTGTTTGCACTGTTTTCTCGTGATTCGTGATAATCTGATCACTCTGAGCCTCAGATCATCATCAAAAATGTGTTGGGGTAAAAGTCTCTGACTTTAGGTGATTAAAGTTAATCAGTAAAACACTTTGAAAAAGCTTTAAATTCTGTGGTATTAAGAATTACGGAGAGAAAGGAAAAAAAGTGAAAAAAGAGGGGGGAAAGGAAAGGAATTGAGCTTATGAGGGATGCTACTCAGTTGAGTTATGGGTTTTAAGGGATGCTCATGTAGAGAGTATCAACGAAAGTACAATACTCTACCTCGACATGTTCAACATTCAGAAGGCTATGAAAGCTATCAATGGTATGAAGGCAATGACCTTAATTATCAATACACTAACAATCAACGATACGCATATGAATGTGATGACTTTTATGCTTTCCACTATAAGCATGCTAAATATGATGATTATGGATATATCTATTGTTATGGGCATGTTAAGCAACATCATTATGAGCATAATTACCGTAACCAATATAAATATGATGCTCATCATGATTACACTAGCCAGAGTCAATACAACTATGCTGACTACCATCAAAATGAAGAAGCAGAGTGTTATCAATATGATAAAGTTGATGAAGATCAGCACAAGGTTAAAGTTGAATTCCACAAGAGCTGAATATAGTTCATACATATTTTATACAGATTTGTGTTTGTTGATACATTGTTTTGATGATAACAAAACCCCCAAAATGTGGCAGGATTTGTAATTGTTTTTTCAAAATTGGATATTGAAACTGGAAGTTTTGGAAAAGAAGTTCTGCGATCAAGTTCAAAAACTCAAATCATAAATTTCCTAAGCTTGGAGTTCATAACGTGCATAGAGAATTGGAAGTCAAAATTTGAGGTTTCAACTTCAAGTTTTCTCATCACGTTATAAAACTTGAGTTCCAATTTCATAGAACTCGAGTTTCGCATAATTGGCAATGAAAATTGAAAGTTTTGGATTCAAGTTTCACAAAACTTGAGTTCCAAGATTTCAAAACTCAAGTTCCACGATTTTAGAACTCGAGTTCCACAACTGTTTCCTAAAACTTGAATTGAAAACTAGAAGTTTCACAAAACTCGAGTTCTGATGTTTTCCAAACTCAAGTTCCATACCTTACAAAATTTTATCAGTTCAAAAACTGGATGTACAAACTTGAGTCCTCACTGGAAGTTTTTAAAACTCGAGTTCCTGAGATTTTGAACTCGAGTCTCGAGGACCCTTTCAACTGGACAATTTTTTTACACGTTTTAGAACTCGAGTCCTCACTTCCATAAGTTGAAGTTTTACCACTGGACTTCAAAACTTGATATTAAAACTTGAAGTTCAAATAAAAGTTTTTCAACTATACTTCAAAACTATCACTACAAACTTGAGTTACAAATGGAAGTTTTTCAAACCTCAAGTTCTACTTGTGAAAACTAGAAGTAATAAGATGATAAGAACTAAGCTTTCAAACTTGATGCTATAGAACTCGAGTAATAAGATGATAAGAACTCGAGTTCCCTTTTCTCTGATACAGCTACGCATAGCGTTTACCAGAGCTTTTCATTTTCATGCTTGAACATTTTGAATATTACACACCCTCATAAATGCCTCTATAGTTTTTTCATTAAAATAGCTCAGGTCGTCTAAGGAATGAAGCCGAGCATTTGTGACTTCCATCAAGACAGTTGAACCACAACATTTAATGAAGCATTCATAATAGTTTAACGAACGCGCAACGACTATGAGTAACGGGCAGAGGCTTCTTTCTAACGGCTATTCAAACACTGAGCAATGGCAATTGAATGCAGTCTCAACTATAAATGAAGAAGATTTGAAGACAAAGAAAAAGGAGAGAAGTATGGAGATGTTGAACTCAAAACAGAGAGTGTGGATTTAAGGAAATCCCACAACATTCTCAAGAGCTTCAATAATTATCTATCACTCTTTGAGAGAGTATGTTAATTTATCCAAACTCATTGTATTTCCATGAGAAACTCAATATTGGGATCTTGAGATTGTTGGGCTGAGTTTGAGTTGAGAAAATAGAGCATGTTGGCCTTTGTTTTAGTGCAGTACATGAGGGGGAGTGTTATTCCCATTGTAAAGGCTTGAGAAGAGTGTATATTTACATGTGGTAAGGGGAGTGATTGTAAAGGTTTCTCAAGTACCTATGTTACAAACTTGAGTGGGTTTCATAAATGCCTGGAAAAGTTTATGGGGTTCTCAAGTACCCACTGTGACAAACTTGAAATAGGATTCACAAGTGTCTGTGTTGGCCTTGGGATTATAATGGTTTTTCAAGTACCTGGTTAAACTTGGAAGGTATAGTGATTGCAAATCTCAAAGGTCTCTGAGGACTGGACGTAGGTCAGAAAGGGCTGAACTAGGATAAATTGTCTTGTGATCATCTTTCCTTCATTTTCATTAACTTATATTGATTTTACTTTTACTCTATTCGATTTCATACTCTGTTTTAATTAACTTATGATTTGGTATTTTGATCAATTGAGATTTGAAAAGAAATTTTTTTGGCACCCAATTCACCCCTCTTAGGTGACAACCATTCTAACAGTGTTGAATTAAGGGAGGAATTGAAAGAGTTCAAATCCCAACAAAGCAAGGCAAAAATTCATGTGGCTCATTTTTCAAATCAGGAAGATGTGACAGGGAATACAATTGAGGTGTTGCCAACAATCCAATCAGAGCCTATCCATGAAATTACCATCATCTCAGTTGTCCTATCGTCTGCATCGGAAACTCCTATAGCTAATGTTAGTGATGATATTAACCTTGAAGTCGTGAACCTAATTGAAGTGCTACCCTCAGCTCAAATGGAGCCTCATCATACCACTAATGCGACCATGTTAGCACATGTTCCATAAGAACCACCACTAGATGTTATTGTGAGTCAAGCTACAATTCCTAATGCACCACCAGGCATTATTGATACTGAAGTTACAATTCCTAATACACCACCTAACATTGTTGTGACTCAAGCTACATTTCCTAATGCCATGCCAGTGCTTAACGGATCATTTCGTTAGTACCTTACATGTTGGAAAGGCTTTCCAGACTTTTCCAATAATCAATTTATGCATTCCTTCCATGTTGTTCTCTTTCGCTATCTCACTTGGTGGAAATGATTGCCAAATGTTCATTCTCATTAAGCTTCTCACTCTTGCTATGGTTTTCTTTTTCTGTATCTCACATGTTGGAAATGATTTCCAAATGGATGCGTCACATCGAATCCCAACCGTCATTTTAACTCATCAGGAGCCGAGTTCTTCAAGTGGGGAGAAATGATGGGAATCATAAAGGAGGATCCTGCAAGATTGCCGACATATTATATTTACTATCACAGATTTAAAGACAACTATTTAATATTGTATTTTTGATCTCAAATTTAATATTGTAGATTTGATTTAATTTAATTATCACTTATTTTAATTGATTTCCTTGTTATTAATTTATAGGGTTAAGTTGATGCTTATAAATAACACCTCAACTCTTTTGATTTGGACGTTTTAATTATTTGAATAATATTGAGTTTTGCCTCCTCTATTCTCTCTTTCTTGTTCTTTCTAGTCTTTCTTCATCCTCTTTCCCTATCCCTTCTCTCTTTCCACTTGCTTGGCCTGCATCACCCCTAGTAAATAATTCAGCCTCAACTCAAAAACTCTCGATTTCTCGAAATGGGCTACCTTCTATAGATCGTGATTGTTAACACAGTGAATGACAAAAAGAGCAAGGCTCTTACGCTCGCCTCGTACAAATTCACCACGGCAGACCTCCCCTTTCACCTCAAAGAATGACGTAGAGAGAAACTTTTTCTCTAGCTCATTAACTGCAGAAAAGATTGCTCTTGACTGTGGTGAATGACATAGAGATCACATTCTCTCTACCTTTGCTCATTCACCATAAAAAATATCCCTCTTCGCTATGATGAATGACATAGAGTCATTCACCACAAAAGCTCTCATTTGTTGTGGTTAACTCCCTGTCTCACTATGGTGAATGGGTCCAAAGAGCCATTCCCAACACTTAGCCACAAAACACTCCCTAAAAACCCCCAAGACCCTTCCTAACTCAAGGTCAGACCTTAATCCTCAAATAGCCATAATCACTTTGAATTACCCTTAATCACGCTTAATTGATCCTAATCCTCAAATTTGGAAATTGGGATGTTACCCCACTCATATGGGTACATCGTTCTCAATTTTTATTGACACAACCAAAAATTTAATTAGCCTTTTGTTATAATAGATTGACAACTTCTTTATTTTGCAAGAAACAAAATGTAGTATAGGCGATCCATAAGTATTGATGTAAAAGTATTCTTTGTATCTTGAGACATGTTCTGATCTTAGTAAAACTTTAGGACCAAACTCACATAAACTTTGACATGCAAAAACAAAACAAAATGAAACTAGATTGAGAATTAAAATTATAAACATAAAATTTGAGGCTTTTTATATTATTCAATAACACTAGGTTAAATCTTAACAAAGATCTTACAAAATTAATTATAGTATAAATGTGGCTTTGATTACTTACATAAAGAAATTAATTCAATCAAAAAATTTCGATGGGTTCCTATAGAATAGTTAGGTCATTGCTCACTTCATGAACCTTCCGAACAAAAAAAAAATCAGCTCATTGCAATGCTTCTCTACGTGAATGGATCATCTTGAGGTCTCAATTAGAAAATACAAAGGATCACACTTTTGCTATTTCATCCTATAAAAGGAGGGATAATCCATTGTCCATTAACAAAGAGGTGTAGTGCCTCCAAAGAATTGGTATATAGTATGATTCTTGTGAGACCCTGTTGTTTACAAACATCTAATCCTGCCTAAGAGCTTGTTTGGCTCCTAGTTTCAAAAACTAGATTTTGTGTAAGTACTCACATTTTTCAGAAAAGCTATTTTGGAGATAAACCCCAAGTTTCGAATCTGGTTTTTGAAAAAATCTATTTTCGTGTCAAATCACTCTTTCTCATAATAAATTTTCTTTTTCCTCTTTTTCCTTTCTTTCTCTTTCATCTTTCATACTTACTTTTTTTCCTCTAACTCCGAAAAAGCTAATAACTACCCAAACACAATCACCTTTTAAACCTTAGGTTTTGCCTTGGAATCCGTATAAGCTATTTTTCCAAAATCTATTCTCCAAAACCTAGGTTTTGCCTCAAACTTCGTAAAAACTATTCTAAAACGGATTTCTAAATTAGCTCTAAATAGCATGAAGATCTAGTGTGGTAGATGAAAACACCCATATCCTATGATATTTGCGAGTTTACTCCTTAAGTTCTATTTATATGGCATAGGAAGTTTTTATTTGATCATATTTATAAGCCACTTCATAAAAATTTTCATTTGAATTTACATTTTTGCACTTCATTTATTATGTGTTAACTTTACTCTTATGAATTATAATAGAAATTAAATAAGGATAAATTGGAAGATTGCTGATTTTCTAGGTACAGCTAACATTGTTTAAAGTTTTTCTTTGTCCATGTGAAATATGTTAGAAGTAGTTATTAAAGAGGACCATATATAGGAGTGTCTTTTTTCTCTTAACATGAGTATCCTCTCACTGGAGCAATAATATTTGACGCATTGTTATATATTAAATATGATTATATCTCTTAATGATGATTCAAATATTGATTTGTTAGGTTATGAATGGCTAATTCATTCCCCTCCACTCAAATTTTATTGGTACATTTATGATTGCATCGTTACTTCATATACATTTGGAACATTTTCACTGTTATATTCTTGTGGACTCACGCCGCTTCTTTTGATTTGTTCAGTGTCTTAATTTTTCTGTTTTGGCGTTTTTATGAATTCGCATCGGACAGATCATTGTCACTTCTTTACAGTCTGGCTTCCAAGGCCAACTTTTGTATTCACTCATATTGCTTTGTATTTTGCAAGGTTCAAAAAACTGGACCGGACAACGAACCGGCCGAGACACTGGGTCAAGGGTCAGAGGTTGAACCGGGGTCGAATCGGGGGTTAACCCGGGGGTTGACCCGGCTATATAAAATATTACAAATTAATTTGTAATAACAATCTATGCATTAGGAATCCAAATATCCATGTAATAATCAAAGTTCTAACATTTTAATACAGATATCAAAAGTTCAAAATAGTAGATTTTATCATCTACAAAT
>JANTPZ010143172.1:5440-21127 GCA_025593235.1 Vachellia pachyceras | reverse complement strand
GCTGATAGTGGTCTAAGTCTTCTCATATTATCATTCACCCTTCTTTATTTCTTTCACTGAATTTATCATAACATTGCTTTTCTGTTTTTCCACCTAAACGTAGAATAATTTTTCAAAATTAATTATGAAAGGATGTTTAGCGTTTGCTTTCTTCCTGCGGAATTTGCAGCTTTAAGGAAGCATCCTATAGTGGAGGGGGGAACATCACGTTTAAAGGATCTCTCGAGGGGCAAACTTATTTCAAGAAAAGAATTTTTCAGGGGGAGTTTCCTGTGGGCGAGTCACCTATCCGCATATTATATTCTGTAAGCTCTCTCCTTGTGAAAGTAGAGCATATATTTGTCATTTATAAGCTCAATTCTACAGAGTCAGGAAAAAGGAAATGGGGCTCTCTCTCTTTTTTTTTTTTTGCTGGGCCAAATGTTATATTTCCCATCCAGACAATGCTGGCTCTCTTCTACAATGGAGTTCACTCATGAAGCCTGCAACTAATGCAGGTGAAATCTGATGGCAATTCTTCATTGGGACTTGCGTTTGAGTTCACCTCCATTGCAAGCGAAAGAATTTCAGTACTCATAACATTCTCCCCGGTGACGAACCAGCTCTCGAGCAAATTCGACAAAGTAATCTTGACGCACGAGCTCAAGGGACCTTCCCCTGAATGGGTTGTACATGAAAGCACAATCACTATGAACGGGTACATGTTGACGGAAATGCATGCAGTTTGCTACAGATCAGAGCCTCCATCCAATGTGCCAAGACTGAAATCCAGATCATATGGCCCTGATGGCACACCTGGTTCTTCAACAGATTATTTTGCGGTTCTTGGTCATATCACAGTCAAGAGTTCTGCTCATGGCTCAGATTTTCCTGTGTCTTCTTCATGGCTGGTTAATGTGGAATACATCAAATGGACATCAGATTCCTATGGTTCACAGGCCCTTAGTCTCAAACTTATCTGGAACCTGAAAGATGGTCATGATTGCGTGTTCCTTAACTACAAAGTCTATGCAGAGAAAGTATCAGAACAAACGGAACCTGTTCCAATGCCAGAGTACCTTGGAATAGCACAAGTGAATTGTTTCTACGTTTCTGACCTCAAAATTCCTTCTGTCATTTCCCGTGTCAAATTTATCATCCAAGTCTGTAGTGATGATGGTACAAATCAGAAACTTGATGACTCTCCATATTATGTTTTGCATGTCGAAAATTCTTAAATGGTCATTTTTAATGTAACATCGCTTCTCCTTCATAGGAAGACCCTATTGTGAAATGTGAATTTAGAGGGGCAGCCTCGTGTTAAGCTCATGCTGAAAAAATAAATGAAACTTAGTTCTAACGGAACAAGTGAAGAGCCCTTTTTATCTTTGTTCATTGTTACTTGTTGCTACTTTTTCTTTTTTGCTGATCAGTCAGAGAGCATATTGCAGCTTTGATGTTAAACATAGTGAACCTAAGACTTCTATCATATAGGATGCTGGTGACGTGAGTCCAAAAGGAGGCAGTGAATTGACTATAAATATTTTTTAGAGCTACACACAGTCACTGTGAGGAGGTTCATTGCTCCAGGCTGCTTAACGTATATTAAATCCTTTGAATCAGCAGCATAACCGCTTTGTTCGTATCTACATTGTAGCGTGTGGAAAAGGGGGAAAAAAATGAAAGCTGAGTAGCTTCTACGCAGCGTAGATTTTCTCAACCATAGGTTAAAGGGGGGAAAATATCTAGCTTTGACTTGACAGGTGGAAGAAAAAGGCAGAGAAACGAAAGAGAACCGAAAAGGGATGGGTTAGTGGCATCTGAATTCCAAAACAAAATATTTTGGAAGGATTATCCTCGAGCCCTCAAACGAAAACCAAGTTCCTACTTCCACCTTTTTTTGTCTCCACAGCCGTGTAGAATTTCACATTTGATAGAAAACATGGGTGTGCTTTTGTCTTATCTATTTTGACAAGCAACTGTACAACCATTGGGAAAGTGATTTTACATAAATTAGGGTAATTATATGAGAGAGTTTTGTTGTAACGTGATTTCAATTTCTTCTGATATATAATTCCTATATTTGGACTATTTACAAGTTCTATTTTATCTTTACCGAAGAGAGCTCATTTCTGGCCCCTTCAGATTGTAATCCAGAAGTATATAGCATTCACCAATTCGCGCCGGAGCGACTGAGAGCTTGTTTGGAAGTTATTTTAAAACTTAAGTTTTACAGATTCTGAGGTAACCCCTAGGTTTTGAAAAGTGATTTATGTTTGGGAAGTTATAGCTTTTATGGATTCCGAGGTAAAAAAGTGGGTAGGAAAGAGGAAAGTAAGAAAGAGAAAGAAAGAAAAAGTATGAAAGAGAAAAGAGGAAAAAGTATAAAAGAGAAAGTAGGAAAGAGAAAACCTAGGTTTCAAAACCTAAGTTTTGTAATTGGGCTGCCAAACGAGCCCTGAATCTAGTTTTAAATTTCCGGTTTCTTTCTAATCTTGCTTGATCATTAATTATTTGTGTTTAAATCTTCAGGGTTTTAGTTAAATAATAAGCAACTATATTCTAGTAAACAACACAATTATTAGATGAGACCTTTTAATTAATAATTTATTTAAAATTTTTCATTCTACTGAGGAAGAAGAATCCAGTAATGTTAACAATAATATATAACAACCATTTTACTTCTTAAAAAACACGCAATCAGTATCATTACTTTAAGATTACCTTGTACATTACCGTTCATCCCATCATAAGAACAAGTGTAGAGAGGATTTATCATGTCGTTGGCACGATAACTATAAAGAAGTTTTAAAAAATAAAAAGTTCGCCTTGATGTCGATTCTGATATGATTTGACAAAGTTACACTGCCAACAATTTGTGTGCAAGTTAAACGATCAATAAGGTGCCAAATGCTTTGAGTGGCTTATGTTATTGGCACTTATTTAATCTTTTGTTTTTGTTACATATTTCCCTCGAGCATTAATCATTGGGCTACATAAGGACAAGATCGATGCGACCAGGATTTGGTAGCCCAGAACGAACTTATCAAGCCTCCAAACTTTGACTTTGGCTAAATGCTTTCCCATTAAACTTAAGCTGGACGTTCAGAAATTTTAAAAAACTCAGTAAACAACTGACGGTTGTGAGCTCTCCGGCCCTTCCCTTCTTCCCTGTTGAGATACTTAAAAATATTGCCTTTGATTTTGACGTTTAGTAGTTTGGAGAGATGGATTTTATTTATATATGTGCACTTTCCTGCACAGCCCCCCACGTGAAGCGGCTAGAAGAAACAAAAACAGCACTTGCTATATGTCCTCCTATTTTGTGTGGAGGGGGGGGGGGGGAGAGGGGGGGATTTCTTTTCTTTTTTCTTTTTGAATATAAAGAAGATGGTAGTCTGTGAGGTAATTGATAGATGATGAGACAGGAAAGTGAGTGATAAGAAAAGATGGAATATGTGAGAAGTTGAGAGAAACCACAGATTGGCTCAAAGTAACATGGGTACAAGAGAAATTTGGAAGCTTTGCCCAAAATTAAAACCCATCCATCGTCACCCCTTCTAACAAATGCCATTATGCCAGATATGCCAAAATTCTGCATCTCATGACCATGCCATCACGGAATAATATTTCGCGCCTGTTTATTCGTCGGTGTTGGATTATTTAATCCCAATCCCAAGGACTTAAGTTAAGAGGAAAAAACACACCCTACATTTATTTTATTTCACAAACTGGCTATAATTAGGAACTCATCCACACGTATAGAACATTTAAGTTATTCCTTTCGGTCCATGTTATAATAAACTTTTCAATGGTGCTTAACTTAATGTAGTTTTTTTTTTGTCTAAAACGTTACCTTTTTCCCCCTTAGATGCCATTTGTTTTGATATTTCCTATACCAAACTCTATTCTGTCATTGAAGTAATCGTTCACCTTTCTGCTGTGACACTTCTTACTTTAAACTTGACATATGCATGGGACTCGCAAACAAGTTGAAACTGTGTCTCTAATCATCACTTCCTGGAACTTTAATCCAGGCATTTTTTTCTGAATAAATTCACGCTCTCTCGAGTTCAAAGGATGGATTCTAATTGGGAAAACCAAACGTTCCTGAAATATGCAAGTTTCAGCTTCAGAGGATTCAAATTCCAAGTGAAGTCTGGAATCTGCTTGCGCAGATCGTGAGACATGATTATACGATTATCATCAGAATGTCGGGCCTTTCTTTTTTAAACCCCCACCGACCCTATCGCACTCTGGTCATTAGTTTAAAAGGTTTGCTGATTCAGAATACTCTAAATTACTTCATTAGCACTTATTAGCACATGCAAGAGTTGACCCCGTCCGTATTACTCACAGCTTCTCTCCTCGGATATAAAAGAAACCATGTGCAGAGAACTTTTCGTCCTTTCATGTTATTTATGAATGGAAAAGTTGTCAGAGGATGAAACGAGAGATGGCCATGAAAGCGAAAAGCACGTGAGAAACTATTATTCATTCAAGAAACCAAGTCATGTCCAAAGATGCTCTCTCTCTTGAGAGAGTGATGGCGATGAATTACATTGACAGAAGGAGTGAAATTGAGATAGTGAGGAAGCAGGTCGTCGTTTTGGAGAAGGTAAGATTTGGGGTTATGATAAGTGCTGTCCATTTCTGGGTCGGGCAGCATCACGGGATGATCACTCTGCATCTGGATGCAGAGAATCTCTGCCTGAGCCACCGCGAGCTGCATTTGAAGCTCCGAGACCTGGTTTTGCAGGTAGGATATGGCCCCAACACAGCCGTAAACTGGGTCTCTCACTCTCGCATTCGCTTCGTACACTAGACTGCTCACCGCATCAGCTCTCTGGTGTAGCGGAAGTTCCTGAATCATTTGTTAGGCAACAAACAGTAAGCAAGATGAAGCTTGAAGGAGAAGACAGGGGAGGGAGGGAATATATGGTAAAGAAGTGGTGAGGAACCTGTAACATTTTGCTGACGTTGCTGGCGCCAAAAACCTTGTGGACGATGGCGAACTTTTGGGGATCATCGGGAGGGAAGTAGGGAGCAAAAATGCAGTCGCTGGCGCATCGGCGTCTGAGCAATTTGCATGAAGCGCAAGGCGAGTTCCCACCCATTATGGAAAAGAGAGGGCGACTTTGATGAGATGAGACGGAACGCAGGGCCGCAGAGTTGGAGGAGCATGACTCTGGGACTCTACTTATTTATAATGGCTTAACCTACCCTGCCAATCATATTTTATTAATGCATAGAGTCGAAGAAATCAACTGAGTAGCTTTTAATTTTTTTATATTTTAAATACATGTTGATGATGATTGGACTCAACCAATTAATAATACCCGCTATTTAGTTTATGTTCATTGATGTATTTAAGGAAATTTGCAATCTTAAAAATAAGAATTAATGAATGAAATGTCCCAAAGATTCACAAAATTACCGTAACGTCCCAAAAGTAGCTGTTGATATTGTCATTAACAATATTACCAGCTTTCATTAACAACTTCAGCAGTTATTCATAAGACTTTATGGCAATTTTATGAATCTTTAGAACCTTTCATCCTTTAATTCTCCTATTTAGAACTTCACTGTAAATTTTTCCGCATGTTTATTCATTCACGCATTCAGACTTGAAATGGCTTCCACGACGGTTTGACTATACTCCACTGGTACTGTTGGCACAAAAGAAAAAGAAAACTCCTCTGAAACTGACAGCTTAGCTTCCTGGATGTCGCTCTCTCGGAGCTGGTAGTGATTGTCGAGAGCGAGGGGTGGAGTTGTAATTAGCAATGGAGGGCTAGGATCTCAACGTGCATGTTTGTAATTGCACACCAACGTTCACGTGAATCCGCACCTTAATATTATTATTAGTATTAAATATTAATACCCTCTCTCTCCCAATGTGGATCATTGTTTGACTCGGTTCATGGTTTAGGGTGCTTAGCTCTTAAACCATTGAATATAATTAAACTAATCAACCAGCATGAACAAAGCCCTTCATAACTTTAATTTTTATATACAAATGCCTGAACTAAATTAGTCTGAAACGTAAAGGAGGTACATGTAAACCCTTAATGTAATAATCCATACAATCCTGATTTGCGTGTGATGTAGAAGCAAGCCTGATACCGTCTGGCAAAAAAAATAAAATAATGCATCCCATCCTTCTTATATACTGAGTTGAATTTTTTTAAAAGATTAAATATATTAAATAAATTATTTAAAAATATTTATTTATATCGTCATTAGATTATATATTTATATATACAAGTAAGACAAAAATATAAATATTTGAAAGCAAATTTATTTTGTTTTTTTAATCTTCTCAACATTCAATAATTAGATAATAATATGGCATGTACGGAGCAGGATAGGATATATATATATATATATATATTATAATAGACAGTGGAAGCTGGAGAGAGGCTGTAGGTTTCTTCAATGAAGTTTGGATGTTTCTTTGCTCAGAATCTTGCGTTGGAAGGGGCAACATATATCCTTCCTAATGTTATGTAAGAAACCACGTATAGTCCAAAATTTCAAATTCACATCACTTGGCGGATACCATTCAAACAAATATGCTCTCAATTTTTGTTAACCAGATTTTACAGAACGTATACAAATGTTGTTTTCGAGCTTGTTTTTGGTAACTTATTTTTAATCACATTGTATTTAAATAAAGATAAAGCTCCTCTCAAATACTTATTTTAAAATACATAAAATATTTTTTTCCAACGGGTTATGAAACAAGCATTTCGTTTTGGGCAATTGTGAGCACTCACGCTGCATCGAGAATAAGCTGACATTTAAAAAAATTCGAACGGCAAATAAAAAAAGATTCAGGTTTTACATGCTGCGTGCCATGTTTGTATAGCCAGTGATCCACATAATAATATATCTCCAGACCTTCCTTAAAGCTGAATTGGTGAATAAATTAAGAAGAATTTTACGCGCTAGCCGAGATATATGCAGGTTCAGCCGCAACAGTTTCACTATATTACTTAAAAAGGTGCCAATATATCAGATGAATGAAATTAACTTTAAAAAAGCTACTTATAAGAGATAGGAATTATAGTGTGCTTGTTTCAAAGCAACTACGGGTTGAAAAACAAATTTAAGGAACAGAAACACATTCAGAAGATAAGACTACAATCTGAGAAGCAATAATGGGAGCCTTTGGTAACATGACGGGAAAGTGCTTTAACTTAAATCGAGATAAATACATGGAGAAAATTATTTCATTTTACGAAGAAATACAGTTCAACACGTTTTTAATCATTTAAGATCAAATGTCAAACAAAGGGATTATTATAGTAAATGACGGCTGATGTAGACGGAGATTGATATTTGATAGTAGTAAATGGTGGGGGATGGCGGCTGGCTAGGAAGCCTAGGCTAAGCTGGAGTCGCAGTAATAGCCTCCCGTCACGTGATTCTTCACCTCCTGCCCCGATCTCTGTACGCCGCTAACCAACTCCCGCGCATTTATTTATTTGCAAAGCAAAACTTTCAGCCAATCAGCCACGCCCACACGTGTCATGTAATGTAATGTAACGGTGTCTCTTCTGTTTGTATTAATTGTAAAAGCTACGTTGCGTTTGCACGTAGCCACCTAACTGCCAAAGTAGTACGAGGTTAATTGGCCCCCCCTTTCGCTGTGTTGAAAGGAGAAGGCTACTCTTCTGCGATTCAAGATGATGATGCATGCGATCCAAAGTTTCTGTTTACTAATTAAAGATTATGTAGTAAATGTAAATGTGTTCACGGTTCGGGGACTTGGTGCAGATAATTAGACGAGTCCTGTTATTATGTAATTCCAATGACCGCAACTGAGCAAACAGTGTAAGATCAATGATGTCCAGTCAATAATGAATGGATTGAAGGCATGGTCGACTGCGACATGAGACGGCCAGACCAAGATAGCTCAGTGGGTGTGTCAGGGAATGTTTGTAGAGGCCCGTTCAAATAATCCTTGTTGGTCTCTATTTTTTGTTTTTTAGAAGAAACTGCGGGCCAGAAGCAAGTGGACTGGCCTGGCTCTGTTATTGCTCTCTGCTGGGTCATATTCTGGGCTTCTTTTCTCTTTGATCTTGCAGGCCTACAGTCTAAATGTGAATTCCGACGCCCAGAGTGTAACTTTGCATTTGGTGGATATGACACCTACACATACATATCATCATCATTAGCTTATTTAGAACAATGTTTTTAAAAACAAATGCGAGTTCAGTAGCATTTTTTCATAAAATGAGATTATGTCATTCATATATTTACTTCGCTTTTATAAAAGTATTTCTTTATTGCGTTTTCAAACAGGCACATCATCTAATACAGAACAGGTAAGAAATAGAATGGAAATTCATGATCTCTGTGTTGCTTTCTTGTGAATCGGGGGGTCTCAACAACCGATCATTGGCGCTCTCAAGCTCCCCTTACTCACAAACAATGAAATGTTGATCGGTTGGATTTGATCTCTACTCTGCTGAAATCAAAGTGCAGGCGGCCAGGCCAATTGTAGTATACGTGCTTGTTTGAAAATATCGTTTTCCTAGCGGTACACATAAGTCGAAACAAAATCATTTTGAAATTTATAAAATCTATATTGAAATTCATAAAAATTATTTTGAAATCTATAAAATTCTTTTAAAATTTATGAAATACCTCAAAATCTTTAAACTCCTTTTTTCTAACGGAATTCTTAAACACGACTTCTAACCCCCTTTTCTTGTTATTCCCGTTCTCTGTCACACAAGATGGCGGCAGGCAAAACACTGACACGAAAGCCACCCTTCCATTCATCATGAATGGCTAGACTTTTACAGAACCGTACTTGTTTAAAAATATTTATTTATTTTTATAAATATGTTTAATAATTTTTTTAAAATAAAATAATCTTTTTTATATATTTATTTCTGTTTATGTCAAAGTATTTTTTTATCCCATTTTAAAATGGACACATTATTTTCATCCCACATCTGAACCCATCGACCTCGACCACGAGCTCAACTCGCTCCCTAGCACTCAGACCTAGTGCCGGTAATGCGGGTTGGGCCAACCCGCCAAAAGCCATCCCGCCACCTTGAACCCGCGGGTTAGACGGGTTGAGCCTGGCCAACCAACCCGCTTTTTATTTTTTTGAAAAATATAGGTTTTATGTATTTTTTTACTTTTTTCATCCGAAATTTTTTTTAAAAAAATTAATATTAAATTATACTTTTAGGAAATTACTGAACATTTATTCATAGAATTTAAAAGAGAATATCATAAACATACAATCTTATAAAAAAAATTAGGTTAAAAAAGAAAAAATAATTTATTTTTTATAAAAAAAATGTTGGCGGGTTGAGAAATCCCAGTTCACAACCCGTAGACTGACCCGCATTCCCAGTACTACTCAGACCCCAATTATGTCCCCCCAATTAATTATTTTCAATTGAAACTTATTGCGGCGTGTGATTGTTGTATTTATTATTAATTATAATTATTCCTCAATAAAGAAGACTGAGCTATCAATCAAAATGTTCAACAAAGAAGCGTCTTGTCTCTTCCACACGTCATTTGCATAATAAGTCCATTTAACTGACGGTTGTCCGAAAAATAATTTGCTTTTTTTTTTTGGGATAACCCCTGACCATGGTGAAAAGATAGATTTTGTTTGAGATTACCGTGAATTTAGATAAACGGTAAAAACCATTTTTTTAAAGTAATTTAAAATAAGTATGTTAAAAAAATTTATCTCAATTTACATTAATGTAATTTTTTTAATGTTAATATAAATAGGGTTTGGATTTGCAAGCCTGAATCAGAAATAAAATTACAGGTTTTGGAAAGTCTTTCAGAATGTTTTCCATAATGATCCAACCGATCCGAACGTTTTGAAACCAAAAGCGAAAGGGGGGAAGGGTGAAAACAGGCGCATGCACCTCTAGGTTGTCATCAATGAATGACCCTTTAATTGACCAGTTTTCCATAATGATCCAACCGATCCGTTTTCTCATTTCATTGCTCTGAGCCTAAACTCCACTCTGATTCAGTTTCCACCCTCTTCTCTCATGTGGCCGCCATGGTTGAGATCGTCAAGCAGGTCCCCAAACACACCACCGCCTTCTCCCGCCCGATCCGCTACCCGTCCACTCAGCTTCTCTTGCTCTTCCTTTAAAGACGTGCAAAGTCTCAGCCGGGAGGAACCCGAACCCGCTGCTCCGATATCCCCTTCTATCTTCCGCCGGGTCCGGATTTCAACTGCAGTTCTCCGCGCGTGGGCAAGTGGCCGCAGCAGCGTGCTACCCAGTTCCATCTCCTTGTCGGGCTCCGACCAGCGCATCGTCGTCTACTTTACTAGCCTGCGCGTGGTGCGCAGGACTTTCGAGGACTGCAGAGCTGTCCGATCAATCCTCCGCGGCTTCCGCGTCTCGGTCGACGAACGAGATGTATCTATGGACGATCGCTTCCTGGACGAGCTCCACGGGATCCTCGGCCGTAAGAACGTGTCCCTACCGAGAGTTTTCATCGGAGGTACTTACATTGGCGGCGCTGACGACGTCAAGTAGCTACACGAGAGCGGCGAATTGAGGAGATTGATCGAGCAGCTTCCAAGGTCGGATCCAAACGCGTGCGGTCTCTGTGGAGGGATGAGGTTTCTTGTGTGCGACGAGTGTAACGGAAGCCACAAGGTGTACATGGAGAAGAGCGGATTCAGGAGCTGTACATCTTGCAACGTGAACGGTTTGATCAGGTGCCCTTCTTGTTCTTTCCTGCTCCCGCGTCACACCAAATAATAGCTTCCCCAAATCTCGCAGCCCCAAAGGGGATGAGGATCTTAGCAATTAGCATTAGCATTTTGTTAATAACTTAATTGCTGGTCTGGAAGTTTGTTTATTTGCAACAGGTAGGTTATCTTGTGTAAAACAACGGCTATATTATATATATGTATGTAGTGGGAGCCAGCTTAATTTGGTTGTTTTGGCTAATCAGACTTATTTTATTCATCTTCTAATCGCTTCGCATGGCCCTCAAAAAAAAATCATTGCATGGGAAGTAGGATACAAACTTTTCGTGCCAGTGTCTGATACAAGATGCCAAGTTTGTCTGATAACATGCTGGTTGGAAAAGTTTATTTACTCTCCAAAAGTATGTTTAACAGTGTTTTTCCGTAAAACGAGATAATCTCCTCTGTATATTTACCTTGATTTCAGTAAAAGTATTTCTCTATCATGTTCCTAAGCGGACACAATATGAACAACCCCTTTGTCTCTGCAAGCGATGGGAATGAACAGCCATATATAGGACTCGTGTACTTTGAGCATATGCGCTCCTTTCCAAGCTATACCTGGGAATAAATTTAATAATGATTACAGCGCATTAAGTATGCTTCCCTATATTTCGTTTTATATAATTTCGACCTTTAATCTCTTAATAAAGCCAGCTAAATCATTCTTCTTATGATGAAGGCAAGGCAGTGGCGATAATTCATGCGCAGTGGAATTTGGTATTTGCATGTGTATTTATTTCTCACTGGTACGAGTTTCAGTCCAGCACAAATTCGTGTATGGTATATTAGTATATATAATGGCAAATGGGCAAATGGGCCGGAGATCCTTTTTTGTAACCATTCCGAGTGAAAAGAACTGTTTGAAAAAGAAAAATCTCACACAGACGAACTCCGATTTTCTCCGCTTGAATTTAGCAACACTTTTCATAAGTAATATTTTCATGGTGTAAATTTAGCAATAATAAATTAATAATGGTGTAAATTTAACAACATAGTTAACCCTTTATAACTCCGTTAACTAGCGATATATTTTACAATTTTTAAGATCCATGGTTTCGTTTTAG
Source organism: Vachellia pachyceras (assembly GCA_025593235.1). Lineage (NCBI taxonomy): Eukaryota > Viridiplantae > Streptophyta > Magnoliopsida > Fabales > Fabaceae > Vachellia > Vachellia pachyceras. Next base: position 9,319 of record JANTPZ010143172.1, on the reverse strand, counting down.
AATAATTTAGGTAATCAGAACCAATCATTTTTGCTTAACCTCACATGAAAAGTTAATCTTAATGATTTTATTATTCTAGTTGCAATCGAAACTACTTTTTTTCTTAAACTTTTCCTTTCTCACTCCTTTTTGTTTAATTTGTTAAGAAAGAAAAAGGTTAAGGAAAAATAAATTGTTTTGATCACCATTGGAAAAAAAAAACTATCTATACGACATTAGCAGCCTCATTACACTCATTACAAAAAGCAATCTGTTGCCATTTAAAGTAACTTGGTTTTTAAAACTCAAAAAACAATGTCTTCATTATGTTTTATGGCAAACATTCAAAATCGACTCCATAAAGAGATTCTTGGAAGTAAGATAATATAGTTTTGAATCGCATCATTTCACATGTTACTTTAACTGTTGAATTATATTATTTTCTACTGTTCTGCTCACTTTATCTTATAGAAAGAATATGTTTAATCTTAAGAATTTGTTTTGCCGATGGTCCCAAAAAAACTCTTAAAGATAATGTTCTCAGGTGCGATTCAAATTAACTGTTTATTTGTAAATGTTGGTACCATTAGAATTAGAATGTGTAAAATATTATAAAGAAATTTTTCTGGAACATTATTAGGTACTTGGAAGTTTTTTTTTTCTCAATGTAGGACCCAAGAGTGAACATTTCATGTCAATGTCAACTTATCTAGATAGAGCCTTGAAGTGATGGTGAACTTTGAATTTTAGGCTTCAAAATGATACATAGAAGAGTAACATAGCATACATGTAACTTAGAGCTTGTTTGGGTGTAAGGTTGAAAATAGTTTTTACAGATTTCGAGGCAAAACCTATGTTTTGAAAAGTAATTTATGTTTGGGAAATTATTAGCTTTTACGGATTCTGAGACAAAAAAGTGGGTAGGAAAGAGGAGAGAGAAAGAGAAAAAAGTAGGAAATAGAAAACCTAGATTTCACACTAAGGTTTTGTAACCAAAATAGTTTTTGGGAAAAAAATTTTGCTTGGACAAAATCTCGATTTTAAGATAAAATATAAGTTTTGAAATCAAACATAGATTTTAAAAGTGGTTGCCAAACCCTTAATAATATCCACGTGGTTAAGACGTGTAGCTTTTGAAAAAGAAAAAAGTGAGGGAAAAAGTGGAAACTCAAAGGTTAATGAGCTTTGTCAAAAAATGAGAGGCAACTGTAATATCTAAATTTTTGATAACTGGATATAAAGTTTAAACAAGTAAAGGAAAGGAAGAGTGGAAATGTCATTCTACCAAATGTGGAAAAGGTAAGGGAGTAAAGTGACATTTTAAAAAGAAATGATCAAAGTGACATTTTGAAATAGGGACCTAAGTGTAAATTCGAAATTCTTAAGACCAAATTGTCATTTTGAAAATTCAATGGAATTTTCATAAATGTGAAGGAGTCAAAAGGGTATTTTGGTCAAAGTTTGATCAAAATATTATAAAATCTTTCAAGACACCAAAAGATTGAAAAAAAATTCACAAATCAATGATTGAGACCCAACGGAAATTTCAAAGATTATTTAATATATGAATATTTAATAAATAAAAAATTAAATACAATTATTTAAAATATCTAAAGGCCTTTTATATTTTATTTCATACTAGAAAACATAGCTTGAAAATAGTAGTAATTGATAAAATTATTTTCAAGAGAAAATTAGTAACGGTTTTCCTGATCGGAAAGAAAAAGATCAAGAAAAACATGAATTTGGATTAAGTGAACATGAAATTTACAATCGGCATGAAAGCGACAGGTTCATGAGAAATTGAACACGAGTAGTTTGCAATGTGATAATAGAGTAATAACATGTAAAAGCGGCCTCTCTCTCCATCTCATGTATCTGTCTTTCTTTTGATGTTGCTGACGCAGTGTAATAGATGGAATTTGGGCAATGAGAGGCATAGATATAAATATATATAAATAAATATAATCATTAGGATTGGGCTCTTAAATAGTTATTAAGATCTGCGGCACTTGCCGGTATGTCTCTCCATGTGCGCGCGGTCTCACCATGCAAGGACGATACAAGTCCAAATATTAAATAGTATGTGTATTACTGAAATATTTTATACTTTGAGGGTTCTTTCATCATTGAGTCGGTAATATAAGTTCAATCTACGAATCAATCCATCAAAAAGGTGGCAGAGTTGTGTTGATTGAAAAGTGGCCCCCTAGAAGGTGGGTTTTTTCTGGTTTGGGCCTGTTAACACCTTTTTAAAAAAATTAAAAAATATGTGACTACATTCTAATTATAATGTAAATCTAATTAATACTGGATGATTGTTGATTATTTAATTTGCGGTTTATATGTAATTTAAATTGTAACGTTTGAATTTAACATAATAAAATGTATTATATATATTTAAATTGTATTGTTTAAAATTTGAATTAGATGCTTTATATTCAATTTGTGATGTATTTTTATAAATTAAATTTGTGAAATGAATATTTACTTTTATGTATTAAAAAAATTAAAAAGATACTTGAAGGCTTCTAGCCCAAGTTGATAAAAAAACAATGTGTAAAAAATATAAAAAAAATTCGGCTGGTTAGGTTAAATAAATACCATCATGCCAGTATGTAGGTCTTTTAACCTCGCTCGTGATGGGCCAACCCGTAATTGGCGGGTTGGCCTACATTATGACCTCTAATACTCACCCTATCTTTGTATAGAAGAAATAGCAAGGGAAAAGGAAAATTAGATATATACAAAAGAAAACTATATTAGAAAAAAGGTACCAGGTTGAAGTTGAAGTGGCTAGTGATCTCATCCTTCAAGGAGAATACAAGTCCAATTATTAAGAAGTATATTTATTAAAAAAAGTGAAAACTTATATACTTTAAATGTCAAGGTTTATCCTCCCCTAATCTTCCTATTGAGAAAATAGTAAGGGGAAAGAAAATTAGATAGTAAAGTACAAAAGAAAACTATATTAAGAAAAGGAACCGGACGTCATGTTTTCCCCACAAAATTTTCTCTTCAAAATTAGATCTTGGGGAGAAAATATGTATTTCAAAATTGCTTCAAATAAAAGAAAAGGATTTATTAGATTTACATGTTTTTTCCACTTTTATTTTTCCCAACTAATCCAAACAAAACATGGAGTTGCTGAGATCAAACTGTTAATTCCCTGAAAATGCATTTTCTCGCTAAGCCGCAATTATTGGACAAAGCAATTGCAAAAACAAAGAGAATGGTGAGGTTATATATTGAGCAGTCTAAGCCAAGCATCGGCCTTCCTTCGTGCTCTTAAAGAACCGTCAGTGGCCAAGCTTTGAAGAGAAGGAATGCTTCGAGGATTTGCCATTAGTCTTCTTGCCACCACCTCACCTTCTTCATTGCACAACCCCAACAAAAGTGTTAATGAATTCTCCTTCCCTTTGGGTGACCCAAACCTCAAAAGATCAATTAAAAGAGGCACCGACTCTTTACTATTCCTTATCTTCTCCAAAACTTCAGAGCAACCCAGAAGCAAAGCAAGCACGGCCAAAGAATCATCTGTGATCCCAGCCTTATCATCCATAAGCAGCTTGATCAGCCAAGGAACAGCCCCAGCATTAACTATTTTGGCCTTGTTGGGATAGTAAACTGCAAGATTGAAAATGGCTGATGCTGCATCTCTTTTCCCAATAGGAGTGCCGTCTCTTAACAGTCCTACTTGAAGGATTTTGGGCGTACCTGGAGATGCCGAATTATGAATCTGCAGATACCCACGCGGAATACAGATCACAAGTATGGATCCGAATATGAGACACAGCAAAAACACCGAAGGCGAGAGGAGAAGAGATGAGAGGATTCTCTCTAAGAGAAAATGGAAGGGAGAAAACTCGTTTTCTCCGTGTGTTGTGTCTGCCGCCTTTG